>PVHP010028319.1:0-23182 GCA_004024765.1 Zapus hudsonius | reverse complement strand
ACTGCGGTTACAGGTGTCCAGCTTTTTACATGGGTTGTGGGGAGTAGAACTTGGAAATCTCCAGCCAAAGAGACCCTTATGCTTAAGTGACAAGCACTGAGCCATCTTCCAAGCTCAAGAAAATTGACATTTAAATGAGGCTGGATTTTAGACCCCATAAAACCTGGAATATTGTTTCACTTAGTTAGGTCTTTAGATCTTTCGGAAATGTTATTCAGTATTTATGTCTTGCACACTGGAATTTATTTTATTATTTTATTTTATTTTTTGGTTTTTCGAGGTAGGGTCTCACTCTTAGCCCAGGCTGACCTGGAATTCACTCTGTAGTCTCAGGGTGGCCTCGAACTCATGGCGATCCTCCTACCTCTGCCTCCCGAGTGCTGGGATTCAAGGCGTGCGCCACCACGCTCGGCTGGAATTTATTTTATTTTATTTTTGTTTTTTCAAGGCAGAGTCTTGCTCTAGTCCAGGCTGACCTGGAATCCACTCTGTAGTCCAAGGCTGGCCTTGAACTCACAGTGATCCTCCTACCTCTGCCTCTTCCCAGTGCTGGGATTAAAGGTGGGCACCACCATGCCCAGCCTTGGAATTTATTTTTAACTTTTAATTTCCAAATGTCTTTGGATATTATGTAGAGATGTAGTTAGTTTTGATATGGTGACCTTATATCCTGAAACCTTGACAAATGAACTTAGTAGGTCTAGTATCTTTGTGAATTATTTAGCATTTTCTAAGTATGTAATCATGTTATTTGTAGCAAAGATTTTATAGTCACAATCACTCACCTTTATGTTTTTACTTTTTTTTTTTTTTTTTTTTGGTTTTTCGAGGTAGGGTCTCACTCTAGCCCAGGCTGACCTGGAATTCTCTATGTAGTCTCAAGGTGGCCTTGAACTCATGGTGATCCTCCTACCTCTGCCTCCCGAGTGCTGGGATTAAAGGTGTGCGCCACCATGCCCGGCTTAAATGACCTTGATTTTTTATTTTTATTATTTTTCTTTTTTGTGTGTGTTTTTACTTTAAAAATAAAACTAAAAAGCTTTATCCTTTCTCTTATTTCAATTTTGAGGTCCTGAATTTTTCTTGGTTCTCATAAACTGCATTGATCTATCCAAGCTATTTGAAAACTTAAGATACCAGTGAGGGTGTCAAAAGTCTGTTAGGAGCCAAGAATGGTGGCCCATGGGAGGCAGACATAGGTGATTTGTCATGAGTTCAAAACCACCCTGAGACTACAGAATGAATTCCAGATCAGCCTGGGTTAGAGCGAGACCCGACCTCGAAAAACAAACAAAACAAAACAACAACAAACAATCTGTTGCGTATGACATTTTGAATTGTAACTTCTATTTCCCTCTGTGTCTCCCATATGACTACAACTTCTATCCATTAATCACTGTTACATTCTCGGAGCTTAATACTTCACACCAAAAGTTATTTGATTGATATTTAACCAGTGAAGGAACTATAGATAAAAATCCGCCTCAGAATAGATCCAGCTATATGGTAAAGAAGTCGAGAAAATGTTGGGTTTTCAACTGAGTATGGTGGCAGATGCCTGTAATCCCAGCACTTGGGAGACAGAGGCAGGAAGATTAAGAATTCAAGACAGGGCTGGAGAGATGGCTCAGAGGTTAAGGCACTTGCCTCCAGTGCCTAAGGCCCCCGGTTCAATTCCCCAGGGCCCACGTAAGCCAGACCCACAAGGTGGTAGCCCTGGTGTGTTCTCTCTCTCTATCTATCTATCTATCTATCTACCTATCTCTCTGCTTGAAAATGAATAAATAAAATTTTTTTTAAAAAAGGCATGTGCCACCATGCCCAGCTCAATAAAAAAAAAAGAATTCAAGATCATTCTTGGCTATACAGTGAGCTTGAGGCTAGCCTGGGCTACATAAGACCTTTGTACTAAAAACGTTATTTTTGTTTTGTTGTTGTTATTTTCATCCAATGATATCAACTACTGGTACAATCCACTGACTAGCCTTTCTGACATACACTAGGTGGATATTCCTAAATATCATTTTTTATATTTCCTTTTAACAACATATGCAACAATAGTAGAGTTAGGATCCATTTGACAATCATTACAATTCATGAAAACTTTGCAGTTTTTTTCTCAGTTGAAAGCAAGTCTGTCCCTGCTGTCTTCACCCCACCCTTGAGGACTTCACTTGGGAATTATCAGACAGTCATTCACACGTTCTTGGAGTCCGAAGCTTGTGTGACACAGACAGTTCTGAAGTGTGGGTGTTGGTGAGGTGACAACATGGGATCTCTGCCTTAACCGCTTCCAGAGGGTTGGACGCAGCACGGGGACAGAGGGTTCTTCCAGAACTTAGATTCATTTCATCTGGTTCAACGTCAGCTTGCTAAAATTAACTGTGGCTAATGTTGAGAAGGCTTTTAAAAAGACTTTAATGGCTTCGTCCCCTAGGCCACCAGAGGGATCTGTTCTCCTGGGAGAGAAGAGCATTTCTTTTCTTTTCTTTTCTTTATTCATTTTCAAGCAGAGACAGACAGACAGCGCACCAGGGCCACCACCTTGTGGGTCTGGCCTATGTGGGTCCTGGGGAATTGAACCCGGGGCCTTAGGCACTGGAGTGCAAGTGCCTTAACCGCTGAGCCATCTCTCCAGCCCGAGAAGAGCATTTCTGCTGTGACAGGTCCATTCTACCTGTCACCAATGTATCTGCTTGTCCTGAGCTAGACCAGTGCCAGGGACAATGCTGTTTTAAGAACCCTCTCCCCAAACCTACACTGATGCTGAGCAAAGTTAAGTTTCTCATTTAGGGTTCTCTTGCCCAAATATTTCTTTTTTTATTTTAATATATATATTTATTGACCATAATGAGTTACATTATTTAGTGGGCAAACAATGAGTTTGCCTCCCCATCCCCAATCAGCTGGATATCCTCCTCCGTGTGTCGTCTGGATCAGTCCTTGGGGCAGGGGACCATGGAGAGCCTAGTACTCAGCCGGGTTCTCCTGGCCCAAGTGTGTTGTTACTGAGGGGGTGCCAGGCCTCTGGAAGTCTCCCCCACCACAATCTTTCCGCCCCCTCTTCCGCTCAGTTCCCTGAGTCGTGGTGGGTTTGCCCAAATATTTCTAGAAGTACCTGGATGTCCATGTAGGTATCCAAATCTGCAGTCACTTAGTACAGTTAGTACCTGTACCAAGCTACAGCCTCATATCCTCAGGACAGATAGGTTGACAGAAGTGGCTCTCTGCCCTCTTCAGCGCCGTAGTCACCTTCAAGAGGAGGCTCATGTGGCTTCCTTTGGTTATTTGTTTTCAGGGATAGAGTGGTCCTGACTCTATGTGGTCCTTAAACACTTATAACTAATGATGAGTAGGCTTTAGAGTTAGTCTTTGTTGGTTATTAGGTCTTTTAGGAATTATCAGGCTTAGGGTGAAGGATGTTACTTTTTTTTTAAAGTACTATTCCTTTTCTTTTTTAAAAAATTATTTTATTTATTTATTTGAGAGAGAGAGAAACAGAAAGAGAGAGAGAGAGAGAGGCAGACAGAGAGACAGAGAGAATGGGCACGACAGGGCCTCCAAGCCACTGCGAATGAACTCCAGACAAATGCGCCCTCTTGTGCATCTGGCTGTATATGGGCACTGGGGAATTGAACTCTGGTCCTTCTGCATCTCAGGCAAACACCTTAACGGCTAAGCCATCTCTTCAGCCCAAGGATGTTACCTTTTAACAGTTTATTTCTGTATTTGAGAGACAGAGAGATGGAGAACGGGCACATCAGTTCCTCTTGCTAATGCAAATGAACTCCAGACACACACACCACTTTGTGCATCTGGCTTTCCATGGGTACTGGAGCTGAACCTGGACTGGCAGGCTTTGCAAGCAAGTGCCTTTAACTGCTAAGCCACCTTCCCAGCCCAGGATGTTAATTCTTGACAAAAAATTGCACAAATATTAATGATTAGGCCGGGCGTGGTGGTGCACGCCTTTAATTCCAGCACTTGGGAGGCAGAGGTAGGAGGATCACCATGAGTTCAAGGCCACCCTGAGACTACAGAGTGAATTCCAGGTCAGCCTGGCTAGAGTGAGACCCTACCTCGAAAAACCAAAAAAAAGTACAAAATTAATGATTAAATAAATTTTCCTAATGCTACATCTTACAAGCATCATTTTAATGACTTCCAATATGCTATTGAAAAGTAACACTTCAATTTTCGAAACTAGTTTCCAGTCATGCAGATTTAGTCTTGCTTTTGCTCTTATGGGGATAATGTTTCAATCATTAGACATTAAGGTTTGCCACAAAATTATTTTCCTAAAAAAAATAAAAATAAAAAATAAAATAAAATTATTTTCCTGAGATAGACTCTTAGGACTAACACACAAGAGTTTAAGGGTATGTGGACATTAAGGTTTTTAAAATTTTTTTCTTTATTAAGCAGAGAGAGAGAGAGAGAGAGAGAGAGAGAGAGAGAGAGCGAACACCAGGGCCACCACCTTGTGGGTCTGGCTTATGTGGGTCCTGGGGAATTGAACTTGGGGCTTTAGGCACCAAAGGCAAGTGCCTTAACTACTAAGCCATCTCTCCAGCCCGACATTAAGGTTTTTTGAAAAAAGATATTTATTTATTTGCAAGCAGAGGGAAACAGAAGAGATACAGAAACACACACAGAGAATGGCTGTGCCAGGGCCTCTGCCACTGCAAATGAACTCCAGATGCATGCGCCACTTTGCGCTTCTGGCTCTATGTAGGTACTGGGGAATTGAACCCCAGTTGTTAGGCTTTGCAGGCAAGCGCTATCTCTCCAGCCCCATTATGATATTTCTTGAGACAGATCACCTAACCAGCAGGACTGTTCAGAGAAGAATTTAAAGATAACTCCCCAGTGACCACAATATGGATATCATTTGTTCTCTAATGCCCAAGAACACAAGATCAAAGACCACAAGGTTCTCTTCGTGAACAAGATGACAGGAAGAATCTTGGCTTCTGGGGAGTTAAGATCAGGCTCTGGCACACAGGTTTTAGCTCTTGTTTCTAGTCCCATGAGGGACTCATGTTATGGCCACAAGAGACATCCATTTGTCTTGTCATTACTTCCAGTATCCACCAGCTGAGGAGCAAAGTGTCCGAGGAGCATGATGTCCTCAAGAAGAAGGAGATGGAGTCAGGGCCCAAAGCATCCCACGGCTATGGAGGACGGTTTGGAGTAGAAAAAGACAGAATGGACAAGGTAAGCAGAAATGGAGAGATTTGATTTTTAAAAAACCAAGCAAATAAACAATGAAAAAGAAATCAACTCACTTGTTGGCTTTTAGGGTTGGAGACGTGTTCAAAGGACAGCATTCATTGGGGCTTGAGTGTAGAATGTCTTTATATTATTTGTATCATTTTTGGGGGGGGGGTTCGAGGTAGGGTCTCACTCTAGTCCAGGCTGACCTGGAATTCACTCTGTAGTCTCAGGGTGGCCTTGAACTCATGGTGATCCTCCTGCCTCTGCCTCCCGAGTGCTGGGATTAAAGGCGTGCGCCACCACGCCCGGCTATTTGTATCATTTTTTTCTCCTGATCTCAACCCCTAAAATTTACTTGGCAGGAAATAGTCAAGATAGAGTCACAACCTCAGGTGTATTCTAACTCCTAGACCGAGGAGACAGAGCACCGATGGAGGAGGAAAAATGGGTTTTGGAACCATTGTCCCCTTTAAATGCTCATGTATCATGTCTCTATTTCACTTCTTTTATAATTTTCCTTAGTATATATTTGTGTTTTCTTGCATGTATGTTGCACATTATGTGTTTGGAAAGCTTTGGATCTATCTGCCTCTGAACTTCGATGGCCATACAGAAGAAAGATCTAGTTCAAAACACCTGCTGTGTGGAGCGAAAGATGTGTCCCCTCCGGGGCATCTCGTCAGACCCTTTGGGCTTTCTCAAACTGTGCTTAGTTCTGTTTTATTTCACAGTTCAAGTTATCCTTTTCTTTTCTTTATTTCTTTCTTTTTTTTTCTAGGTAGGGTTTTGCTCTAGTCCAGGCTGACCTGGAATTCACTATGTAGTCTCAGGGTAGCCTCAAATTCATGGCAATTCTCCTACCTCTGCCTCCCAAGTGCTGGGATTAAAGGCATGCACCACCATGCCCTGCCCAAGTTATCCTTTTCTTTCTTAAAAAAAATTATTTATGGGGGGCTGGAGATATGGCTCAGTGGTTAAGGCACTTGTCTCCAGTGCCTGAGACCCCTGGTTCAATTCTCCAGTACCCACATAGGCCAGATCCACAAGGTGGTGGCCTTGGTGCTCTCTCTCTCTCTCTCTCTCTCTCTCTCTCTCTCTCTCTCTCTCTCTCATCTATCCCCTGTATCTCTCTGCTTGAAAATGAATAAATAAAATATTTTTAAAAATTATTTGTGTGTGTGTGTGTGTGTGTGTGTGTGCACTAGCAACAGGGTCTCTTGCCTCAAAAAAAAGAGAGCCAGATGCTTTTGCCATTTTTTTTTTCTTTTTGCATCTGGCTTACATGAGTGTTCAGGGAATTAAACCCAGCCTAGAAGGCTCTCCAAGCAGGTACCTTTAACCGATGAGCCATTTACAACCCCTTCTTTTCTTTCTTTTGAATTTAAACACTGAATAGGTTACCGCTTCTCCACTTTCTGGCCCTCAGTACATTCTTGGAGGTTTCTGGGCAATGGCTCCCCAAAGATTTGTAAAAGAATGTGGGGTGTGCAAGGCTCCAGAGAGAGTCAGCGCACACTCCCACCCTGTCAGGGCTGCAGATCTGACCAGAATGCAGATCCTTGTATTTGGACACCCCCGTTCCATCGCTGTGTCCACTCTGGGATCACCTTCACCTTCCTCTCTCCCCTCTTGATTTTTCCCAGAGTGCAGTGGGCCATGAGTATGTTGCTGAGGTGGAAAAGCACTCTTCTCAGACTGATGCTGCCAGAGGTTTTGGGGGCAAATATGGAGTCGAGAAGGACAGGGCAGACAAGGTAAGTGATGGCTTTCTCGGCATGCCACCCTCCTTAAATCACGTGAGCCTTACCAGCACTCAGCCATGGCCGTAGTCCCAGGCTTCTCTTCCAGGGTGGTGGATGCCATGAGGAGAGCAGGTTCCCTTGTCATTGGTGGGGCCACAAGCAGAGGCATTCACTGAACCGAGGCAGGGCTGTGGGTGGGGCCAATGGCAGAGCTCTTCCCTAGCATGGAAGAGGTCTTGGGTTCATTGGCACTTCAATCAGTCAATCAATCAATCATCAATCAGTCAGGCAGACAGTATTCCTCAAGCCATCGATTTTACTATCCCTGTGTGCACACTGAAAGAAGAGTTTCCACAACCTTACAAATGTGTGTGCCTTTCAGGAAAATAGATGCCAGCTCGTGTATTATTATCATGGCAGCAAACGTGCAAGTCGTGCAATTAATTAGGATGGGAGTGTTTTTATAAGTGGATTTAATAATAATCTGTGGGGTCTGGGTGTTTATAGAGCCCTTTGGACAAGAGGGTGGTTGGAACAAGAAAAGCAATGCAGGATAGGTGGATGATGGTACGGTGGGAGAGCGATGGTTCAGCCATGATGCCCTCAGTCCACGCCTCATAAATCAGGTCATGAGTCTTCTTTTATGGTGAAGATTGGGTTTCTTTCTGGAAGTTACACAAAGAGGGCATCTTCATACCTGACTGAATTTTTAAAAAATATTTTATTTATTCATTTTCAAGCAGAGAGAGAGAGAGAGAGAGCACCAGGACCACCACCTTGTGGGTCTGGCTTATGTGGGTCCTGGGGAATTGAACCCAGGGCCTTAGGCACTGGAGCCAAGTGCCTTATCCGCTGAGCCATCTCTCCAGCCCCTGACTGAATTTTTAATTAGCACATATTAACATAATCTGACTGAATTTTTAATTAGCACATATTAACATAACAAGATGCTCAGTGTCATGTGTCTGAATTAAAAAAAATATTACAAGCAGCTATGTGTAGAATGTTAATTATTTGTATTTATTTGAGAAAATAAATCCAAATCAAAACATGCTGTAAAGCAAAGGGGGGAAAAACATAGAATGCAGGTTCTTTTTTAATTTTTAAAATTTTTTGGTTCTTCGAGGTAGGGTCTCGCTCTAGCCCAGGCTGCCCTGGAATTCACTATGCAGTCCCAGGCTGGCCTCAAACTCACAGAGATCCTCCTGCCTCTGCCTTCCAAGTGCTGGGACTCAAGGTGTGGCAGCATGTTCTTGACCTCAGCCCCTAAGGACAGTAAAATCTATTTCTAGGCTAAACACCTGAACTCAGACTTGGGGCCCTCAACTGCCTCCGGGGCTGAGCCGAGAGGTAGTGTAAGTCGAGGAGGGGAAAGTATGACAGGTGTGACCAAGCCATTCTCTCTCCCTCTCTGTAGTCAGCAGTGGGCTTCGATTACAAAGGAGAAGTGGAGAAACACACGTCTCAGAAAGGCAAGTGTTGCTGGTGGTCTTGTCTGGATCAGTGTTCCTACGTTCAAAGAGCTGAAAAAGCAGCAAGAAATTTTATTGAAAGTGGCCATACAGAGCCCTGCAAGGGACAGTGGGCTGGTGGAGCTGGGGTCTCAAGAGCAGCAGGTCACTCGCTTTTATGGGAGGAGTAGGTTGCTGGGGTGGGAGATGGGTAATCTTTCTGTTTTGATTGACAGGCGTGGGTAATGTAAATCTATGTTCACTGTGTATGCCCTTTCCTATGATGTATCTGATTTATTTATTTACTTATTTGTTTATTTATTGAGGTAGGGTCTCACTGTAGCCCAGGCTGACCTGGAATTCACTCTGTAGTCCCAGGCTGGCCTTGAACTCACACTGACCCTCCTACCTCTGCCTCCCGAGTGCTGGGATTAAAGGCGTGAACCACCACATCTCATATGGTTTTAATCACATGTGCACCCAATAATGCATAGGATAATGCATAAGAGATTTTCTCTAAAAGTTCATTTTTCTTCTCCGTTTCTGTTCTTATCTCCCTGCATTGCATTCTGGTAAATTCTAGCAAATTCTGTTGAATCTAGGCAAAGTTCACTGATTCTCCTTTCGACTTCAGTCAATTATTATTATTTTGTGTTTTTGTTTTTCAAGGTAGGGTCTCGCTCTAGCCCAGGCTGACCTGGAATTCACTGTGTAGTCTCAAGGTGGCCTTGAACTCATGGCGATCCTCCTACCTCTGCCTCCTGAGTGCTGGGATTAAAGGCATGCGCCACCATGCCCAGCAACTTCAGTCAATTATGATTTAAGCTATCCATTAACTTTTAAAAAACATTTTCATTTCTAGAAGTTCTCTTTGAGTCTGTTGGGACTCTGTTGACTTTCCTCCTATAATGACAGTTTGTATTATGCACCCCACCTTTAAGCTATTACTTACATTTAAAATTCTCATTTATCAGTTTCTTTCATATATTATATACAGTTTGGGGGGATTACAAACTAATGGGTTTGATTACTCTACTTTCCTTCATGGTCATGTATTTTTTGATGGTTTGTAAATTTTGTTAACTTATTTCAAAGAAGAGGGTGATTTGTTTTAAGGTAGCTTCATTGTCGTGATTGAAGAACAGTTAACTAATACAGAGAAATTTTACCTCTACTTCTGCCTGAGTTCTCAAGATATTAATGATGACGGACCATTCACGCCAACTTTCTCATGCTTATCCGCTATGTAGATCTTTTCTGAAATGCTATTTAACTTAATTTCTTAACTTAGAATTCCTGAATAACATAAGTGATAATTAAAAAAAAAAACCAGAGAGAGTTACCTTCCACATTCAAAGGTAAAATTTCCTCCTGTCAAATGTTGGTCAGACTATAAACCTCATCACCATTTCCTGGATAAGCGAGTAGCCTTTTTCTAGAATTCTCTATTATCGTTCCTACTCTGAGACAGGCATTAGAATCCCAGTCCCAGGAGCCCAGTCACCATTCAGTACATTTCAAACTTAAAGCACTTTGGGGATTTCTGTGCTGTCAGCTCAAAATTGCCCTCGCATACCGCTTTGACTCCTGTATTTCTGGAGGTGGTTTTTGTTCCTAGTTCCTCTTCTCCAACCTCCTCCTCTTCTTCTTTTTTTGTTTGAGCTTTACTTATTATTAAAACTATTTTATTTAGGGCTGGAGAGATATCTCAGCGGTTAAGGCACTTGCCTCTAGTGCCTAAGGCCCCAGGTTCAATTCCCCAGGACCCACATAAGCCAGACCCACAAGGTGGTGGCCCTGGTTCTCTCTCTTTCTCTCTCTCTCTCTCTCTGCTTGAAAATGAATAAATAAAATAAAATAAATATTTTATTTATTTATTAGAGAGAGAGAGAGAGGGAGAGAGAGAGAGAGAGAGAGAGAGAGAGAGAGAGAGAGAGAGAGAGAGAGAGAGAGAAACAGAATGGGCACACCAGGGCCTCCAGCCACTCACTGCAAATGAACTCCAGACACATGTGCCCCCTTGTACATCTGGCTTTATATGGACACTGGGGAATCAAACTCAGGTCCTTCTGCATTGCAGGCAAATGCTTTAACCGCTAAGCCATCTCCTCAGCCCTACTTATTATTTTTAGCTGACATTTCTACGTGTTTCTATGGAAGTAGAGGAATAGCACACATTTTATATCCATCCGCCTTTTGGTTTTCACGGGAGATCTCTTCCCCCACTCTATACGATTTCTTCCTTACAGAAGAAAGGAAACCATTGGGATGATCTTTTCTTGGGGTGGAGGTGAGGAAGGAGCGGGAAAGAATGGGGGACCATGTAGTGAATTCAGCTCCACCTGAGCCCTGCTCTCTGCCCTGGCTTCTACCACTCCGCATGCATTGGTCCAGACTTCTCTTTCCAGCACTTTCCTAGGGCTGAGGCGAGGCTCTCATGCCCACCCCTTCGATCACAGATTACTCTCATGGCTTTGGTGGCCGCTACGGAGTAGAGGACAGACGGGACAAGGCGGCTCTGGGTTACGACTATAAGGGAGAGACTGAGAGGCACGAGTCGCAGAGAGGTGAGTGGGGTTTGCACAGCCTCTGGCTCTTCCCTACCTGGAAGCTGACCCAGGGGCCCTCTGGGCCCCTGGAGGATGGGTGCAGAGGAGAAGGGCAGTGAGGGGAGTTAGCAGGGGTGGTCAACAGCATTGAGAACAGGGCCACCAGGGAGGGGGCATTGAGGAAGGGGTGGAGTGGGCACGTGGTGGTTTGGTGTTTCACAGGGATTGCTGGAGGGCTCTCCATTTCTTCATTTATATTCGCCTTGGCCGACACCTCTTTTTGTTAGGTTTCGCCTCATTTTCCTCCGATTTTCTTCTCTTTTTTCCCCCATCATCCATGCCCTCTAGCTTTCACATTCCTCCTATCCTTCTCTGTCTTCCATATTCCTACCTTCGGGCCCTTCTTCCCACTGATCCCTCAGCCCACCCCTCCCAACATGCTGTCTTCACTTCAGAACTTTCTGTCCTGCAGATTATGCCAAGGGCTTTGGTGGCCAGTATGGAATCCAAACGGACCGAGTCGATAAGGTAAATTAGCACAGCATTCTTTAAGCCAAGGGAGGTACCCAGGTGACTGGGGAAGAAGGGAGAAGCCCGGAGAAGTATAGGACCCATATACGTGAATGCAAGTATGACCCCTAAACCAGGAAAGACAGACCCCAGACATGAAATGCATGGGTTGCTTGGTATTGCTTAGCCCAACTGTTACTGCCTTCTGTACACTGTTCCTCCTGCCCTGGCCAGGGCCTCACTACATTTTAGGTAACTGGGCTTGGGAACATTAGATTCTAATTACACGGAGCCCAGTGGTTTCTTCGCTGCACTCTGCCACAAAATAATACTGGAGAATCCAGTCGATCTGCTGGGCACCAAATGGTTAGAGATCCTCAATTCCTGATTCTGGCTTGTGGGTCACTGTCTCCCACCCATACTCCACAGTACTGTTCTCCTGCCTGCAGAGCGCTGTTGGCTTCAATGAAATGGAGGCCCCGACTACAGCTTATAAGAAGACGACACCTGTCGAAGCTGGTGAGCTGTACGGATTCTCTTTTCTCCTTTCTCTTCTTAGGGTAGGTGTTCCACCATGGCTTTAACTACTAAGATTTGCAGAGGAAAACGAGATACCTCCCCTCCTATTCTGTCTCCTAGAAAATGCAGGGCAAAGTAGATGGGAAGATGGAGTGGTACAGGGGACAGAGAACACAGCAAGGGAAGACTGGGGAACTAGTTGAAAAAGACAGACGAGATAGGAGCAGAAGACAGAGATGGCTAGAGGCCTATAGATTTTAGGAGTATGGGCCGGGCGTGGTGGCGTACACCTTTAATCCCAGCGCTAGGGAGGCAGAGGCAAGAGGATCAATGTGAGTTTGAGGCCAGCCTGAGACTACATAGTGAATTCCAGATCAACCTGGGCTAGAGGGAGACCTTATCTCAAAAAACAACAACAAAAGATTTAGGGAATCTGAGCAGCAAAGGATGCTGGTTAGTGTCATTTGAAAGGATGAGTCACCACCCAGCCTGGCTGGATGGAAATCGGGGCTTCATGATTTAGCATGAGCGTGTAATCCCCTCGTTCCCGCCCCTCCTCGAGCCCCCAGGCCCCTTTCTTCTTCCCAGTCCCCCTCTCTCCACTCACAATCCAAGACAACTCTCGTTCTCTTTGCTCGATCTGCAGCTTCCAGTGGTGCCCGTGGGCTGAAAGCAAAATTTGAGTCCATGGCTGAGGAGAAGAGGAAGCGCGAGGAAGAAGAGAAGGTCCAGCAGGTGACCAGGCGGCAGCAGGAGAGGAAGGCTGTGGTCAAGATGATGGCTCAGCCACCATCATCGGCACTTCTGGAAGAAACCTCATTGCCAGCCCCACTGCCCAAGAAAATCCCCTTAGAGGTGTGTCTGACCATCTGGGGTCTGAGATCTCCTGGCCAGTCAGAAACCTCAGAGGCCCCAATGATAGGCAGAAAGTAAGGCAAAGGACTCTCCTATGTTAAACAGAGCCTTTGGGAACATTCAGTCTGTATCACTGGGTTTTATGTGCCAGGATGGGCAGGAAAAAGACAAGGATAACAAAAATCAAGATTTATCTAGTACAACGGATGGCAGGTCACCTGCCAGTACAACCAGTCCTGGCTACATGGACTGAATAGGAGGGAGCCATCACCTCTGGTGGGGGACCCATCTTGAAACATGTGGTCCACTGCACTGGCAGGAGAGAGAGAGAGAACATGAGGGGTTACTGCAGAGACATTTCCCTCTTTCCAGGCCTGGCCTCCAGCACAGTGTCAGCCACCAGCAGAGCCTGAGCCTGTGAGAACCAAGAGGGAACACCCCGTTCCCGCCCTGACCACGAGGCAGAATGTCCCGGAGGTATGCAGAGCCTCAGCTATTCTCTTTCCTGACCCCATCTTCTAGGCTTTACAGGGTGGCCGGCTATGTTGGCATGCAGGCTTTCTGGGATTCAAAGTGGTCTGGAAACACCTGTCATAGACAAGCTAAGACAGCTGGTTCTCCTAACTGGGGTAGCCCAACAATGCACTTTTCTTTCTTCTTTTTAAATAAAAGTATTTACTTATTTGCAAGCGGGGGGGGGGAGAGAGAGAGAGAGGGAGAGAGAGAGAGAGAGAGAGAGAGAGAGAGAGAGAGAGAACATACCAGGGCATCCTGCTACTGCAAAAGAACTCCAGATGCATTCACCACTCTGTGCATCTGAGTTTACATGGGAACCAGGGAATCAAACCCAGGCCTTTAGGCTTTGCAAACAAGTGCCTTAACCTCTAAGCCATCTCTCCAGCCCCAGTGCTCTTTTCTTAATGTTCTCCTTGCTTTCCTCCTCCCTCCCACCTTGAGCTCCCTTCCTGTCATTTCTGGGTAGGTGATTAGAAGGGTGGGGAGGGTAGTGAGCATGGGGTCTGTAGCCTTGTTGGGTGTCCACTGAATCTTCCTGGTCCACGTGGTCTCTTGTCAGGACAGTGAAGAGCCCCCAGCTCTGCCCCCGAGGACCCCAGAAGGCTTCCAGCTAGCAGAAGAGCCCGTGTATGAAGCAGAGCCTGAGCCCGAGAATGACTATGAAGATGTTGGGGGGGTTGACCAGCAGGGGCAGGACGATGAAGGGGAGGGGGACTACGAGGATGTGCTGGAGCCAGAGCCCCCCTTTCCCTCCTCCCAGACTGGTGAGTAGGTAGAGGGAGGAATTGCCCCTCTCTGCCCAGCAGGATCTGTTGGCCTTGTCCATGTTGATGAGATCATGTCTGTATTTCTCACCACGCAGGGTCAGCAGGCAGCCTGGCTGGGACTGGCAATATGGGGACCTCAGCCATAGCCCTGTATGATTACCAAGGAGGTAGGTTTGGAGCCAACCGAGGGCCCTGATGCATCATGGGCCCTGATACACCCATGGGGTCAAAGAAGGTCCCAGACTTGGCATCAAGGAGAGGCCAGTTCTGTTTCCTCACCAGAGACTTAGATGGGCACAGGGAGGTGTCGAGGGATTCCTGTCTGAATGTTCTAATGTCCCCTCAACTTTCTCCCCAGAGGGAAGTGACGAGCTCTCCTTTGATCCTGATGATGTCATCACTGACATTGAGATGGTGGATGAGGGCTGGTGGCGAGGCCGTTGCCATGGCCACTTTGGACTCTTCCCTGCAAATTATGTCCAGCTCCTCTAGTGAGCAGCCCCACTGGGATTTCCCAGGTCCAAAGTGGTTCTGCCTCTACCCGCTCACCATTCCTGCTGCAAGTGTCCAATGGGATGTCATGAAGTTCAGACAGACTTCTCTCTCTTGCTTTATTAAAGGCTTCAGGCAGAGCCAGCATGAAGCAGGGAAGGGGGTCTCCTTTCCTGTGTTCTCTTTACCCCGGATTAGCTCATGGACATTGATTTTGTAGGCCTGCCCCCTTCAACTCCCCAGCTCTGCTCTCCTCCTGAGCTCTGGGCCTTCCTGTTTGCTAGCCTGGGAATGCCTCGTTTGCTTGATTGCGCTTTCTCCCACCTTTCTTGCCTTCAGGGACAGATCTGAACCTTCTTTCTGTTCAGTCCTAAAATGGACATAAAGGGGGCTGGAGAGATTGCTCAGTGGTTAAGGTGCTTGCCTGCAAAGCCTATGGACCCAGGTTTACTTCCCCAGCACCCACGTAAAGCCAGATGCACAAGGTGGCACATGTGTCTGGAGTTCCTTTGCAATGGCTGGAGGCCTTGATGTGCCCATTCTCTCTCTCTCTCTCCCCTTGCAAATAAATAAATAAAATATATTTTAAAAACCTGTAAAACTAAAACTGGAAATATGACTGTGGTGGCTCCTCTCTTGCCAGGATCTCAGCTATCGGCCTAGGGTCGGTTGGTAGGGTTAGATGGGCCCCAGCTCTCTCACTGCATCCTGAAAAACACAAACATAATCTCCATCAAAACCTGGCTGAATACTAGGCTATCCATGGTCCCCTGTCACAAGGACTGATCCAGACGACCCATGGAGGAAGATATCCAGCTGATTGGGGATGGGGGGGCATTGGGGAATTGGGGATAACAACTCATTGTTTGCCCACTAAATAATGTAACTCATTATGGACAATAAATAAAACTGGAAATAAAGGGGGCCTATGGTTCACCTATGGGCTGAGGTAAATCGTATTTCTGTGCAGCCCTCACTGACCTTGACCATCATGGCTCTAACTCTCTAGGCATTTTCCAGGCACACTCAGAGGCCCCCGTATCTCTTCCTGGTAGTCTTGTGGTTAGGATGGGGTGTACTCTGAAGACTCCTCACCATGAGCATCTCCTGGTACCATGAAGGTCAAGGGCCCACTCCTTTGGTTGGTTCTTAAACCCACTCCAAAGTGAACCAGCCTGTGGAACGGCAGCCAGGTGGGTTGGTGGCTTCCGGTTTAAGTGGGTTCAGCTGTTGTGATGTTGTTTCTTGAGGAAGCAGCACAGGTTAGAGGAGCCCAAGTCGAAGGGGAGGGTTGACCACAAGGAAAGACTAACGAGAAGGACTAAGGACTGGAGTCTGTTCAGGGAAGTCTGGGTGTCCTGGTTCTTGCATGTTTGAAATCAATGTTCCGGAAAGAGGGTTAATAATGGATCACGTTCATAAGGCTTCTGGGTGGTACAGAGCTGAGGGAGGTAGGGAAAGAGCTGAGGATACCTGGACAGCCAAGATGGGCAAAAGATAAATCACCAAGAACAGCATGGGAACGACGGGAGGGGGCAAAGAGGGTTTAGCTCAGCCTCAGGCCTCTGTGCTTCTCCTCAGTGAGGTCACCATGAGAGACCCTGGGGCATAGTCAAAACAAGTCGGGATTGGAGCAGGGCATCTTTGCCTGACAGGGTGAGAATCCTCAGTTGTTAGCAGTATTGAAGTTGGTCAAAGTTGGATGGTATTGGGGTTGAGGGGTGCAGATGAGCAGCTGGGACTCACAGTTGCTCCCGGGTCTCTTAGGAATGGTGAGTGTGTGGCCTGTGGGGCCAGAGCGTAGCATGCATTAGGGTTATTTATCTTCATCTAATGACACCAGTGGATCAAGAGCCTGCTTCTAGAACTTACTCTCAAGATTCGCGCACTTAGCCTTCAGAGTACAAAGCAGCTTTTATTTTCTATAAGAGACATTGGAGTTTCTGCATAGCGCTAAGTCACCGTAGATAGATGCAACTTCATTCTTCATTTCCATTGGCTTGGACTTCACACGTCAACTCCACTTGTGCAGTGGGTTCTCTTGCTCCATTGATTGCCTTGCTTTGCACGTCATTGTTCCCCAATGATAAGATGGATTTCTTTCCCAGACTGCCATGCTACTACTACGGGCCACAGGTCCCTTTCTACAGTCCAACCCCCTACCTTCATGGGCTGCATTTCTTGGAGGGGTGCTCATCAGGGGGCTCTGCTCACAGACGTGTTCCCACCCAGCTCCATGCTTGGGAAACGTCCCCCTTAGCTCTCTGCTTAACCTGAATCCACATCTTGCAGTCTTGCTTTCAGCGCTTCTGCAGCTCCTTACATGTTCCCCCCATATCCCAGTCTCTCTGAAGAGGTACCCTTGGCTCCATCTGCTTATTCCCACAAAATGTGCTTGTTTTTGGACACCAGGGGACACCTGAGGTCCTCTGGTTTTCTGCAACAAGGAAGACTGGCTATTTTACAACATGTGTCTGATGTTTGACTTTCTGTTCTCTCTCTCTCTCTCTCTCTCTCTCTCTCTCTCTCTCTCTCTCTCTCTCTCTCTCTCCTTGCAAATAAATAACATTAACATTTTTTTCAAAGAAAAACCCTTCCTTCCTCAGGATTGAGATATTTCCAGTTACTCATCTTCCCTGAACAAAACTTTAGAGACTATTATAATTATAATTTTGGAAACTGCTAACTCACGTGATGAAATATAACCCAAATAATAAAGATCAGGAAAAATGGAATTGCTTTAACAAATAGAACCAAGAGGCACATTAGGGGAAGAGGGGCACACTTCTGGCCAGGGCCTTGCTTCACTGCCTTCTTCCCTTGTCAAAGATGTCAACAGTTTGTCTACACCAGCTCTGAAGCAGGGTCAGAGAGACCCAGGCCATGAGCCCACAGACCGAAGAGACTCCCCCTGTCACTGATGAGTTCTTTGCTGTTTTAGAAAAGAAAAAAAAAAAAAAAGCCAAAGAAGTTCATACGAACCACAGCTCAGGAAACTCCAGTCTACCACAGCCGCTGAGTTCTCCTCGGGCACACTGAGGGCCTTCACCCAGAAAAGCAGGCATGCAGCTTTCAGGGGGGGGGTCCCCCTAAACACACTCCGTTCTACTTTCAGTATTACCGAGTAGAGTGTGTGGAGCTTTAGGTGTGTCTTCCCCGTGGCCGGGATCTAAAAGTGGACACTAAGCTCTCCCGGGTCTGTTCACGGGGTTGACACATGCTGGTCAAACGAATCGGGTCGGTCTTGTGCTCCACAATGTTGAAAGGACAGGTCTTCAGGTGCTCGGCCATGGAGGTGACTTCATTAAACTCCCAGTTCTTGATTTGGGAGAAGAGGCTGCTGAACTGCCAGAGCTGCTGGGAAAAATGGAAGCCGAGAGGTGAACGGGGCAGTGCCCTCGGACTGGCTAGACCAAGCAGGGACCATAATACCTCTTTGCTCTTCCTGGGCACAGCATTTTTAAGAAATGTATTTATTTGCAAGAAGAGAAGGAATGAATGAATGGGTGCACCAGGGCCTCCAGCCACCCCAGATGCACGCACCACTTGGCGTATCTGGCTTTTCATGTGTAATGGGGAATCCTTAGGCTTTGCAGGCATGTGCCTTAACCATTGAGCCATCTCTCCAGCGTCTGGGCACAGCTTTAGTTGACATGTGTCATTCCTTTCCCCAGCATCCAAAGCCTAGTTCCCCCTTCCAATTAATGATCTTCCCAACCAGCCTTTGCAGCTGTGCGGGATGACAGAAACCAATCTGCAATTGACACACACGCTCCCAGCACCGACTGGAACACCAGCGATTAGTTCTAGACACACAGTTCAAATCAGGACAGTCAGCACTTCGCGGCTAAACTCCAGGACTCCTGCTCGAGACATGAAAACGCAGAGTCTCTTTTTCCTTCTGTACTTGAACATGAAGCTGAGTCCCAGCAGCAACCAGAGACACCAAGGGAGAACTGTCTTAATAGAGACACCTTTTTAATATTAAATAATTTTAAAAATGGAGCCAATATCATAAAGATAAGAAAAAAGAGTATAAAAGGTCATTTGGCATTTTTCGAGCAGCTAAATCAAGCCTTACCTGAAGTCTCTAGATGTTTTAATTATATAGGTAAGTAAGGCCTATATTTATGCCTTTCAGAGTATTTTCTATTGCTTAAAATTAAAAACATCCTAACTAATAAAGGTCTCATTAGACTAGGACCCGCAAAGAAGAATTTCACCAGGCAGGTACTCAATGAAAACAATGTGTTTTCCAACTGAGGTGTGGTGGGAAAGTCACTAATTTAAAAATATGGTTGTGGGCTGGAGAGATGGCTCAGCAGTTAAGGCACTTGCCTGCAAAGCCTAATGACCCCAAGTTTGATTCCCCAGTACCCACGTAAACCCAGTTGCACAAAGTGGTGCATGTGTCTGGAGTTCATTTGCAGTGATCGGTGGCTCTGACACACCCATTCTCTCTCTCTCTCTCTCTCTCTCTCTCTCTCTCTCTCTCTCTCTCTCTCCTTTCCCTGCTTGCAAATAAATAAGATATTTAAATATTAAAATATGGTTGTGAGGATGGACGAGTGATGCTCTTTCAACGTGACCGTTCCAACCTCAGATCTGTTCGCTGTTTTTGGGTAAGAAAAGAGTTTTCTGAGATCTCATAAATACCACCCAATGTGCTTGAATCTGAGTATCCTTTAGCCATAGCTAAGTTCTTTTTATCTTTTTTCTGCAAGAAAATTAGTTTGTTCCAAATGATATCCAAGGATGGTTATATATCCTTGAATTGGGGGCAATTTGAGAAAAAATGTAGCATTTAAATTCCTTGCATCTGATTTTGTAAAGGAAGCTATGAAGTAGTCTTAGACAATAGTCCTGAAGGGCATGTCTTGGGCTCATTCATGTGTGTCTTGACACGTGATTGAGTGGCAGTCAGAATTCATCACATGGAAGCAGACATGTGGACAGAAAGGAGAGTTGTATCATTATTTTTCAAAGAAGCTTGCATAAGGAATAACTCAAGGGAGACATACCAGATGCTCTAGATAGAATCAATAAAAATAGGTGGAAACAGCTTTAATTACTCCATGGAAGTTTGCACCCACATATTAGGGAGAAACCCAACAGTGAATGGCCTCAGCGCCTGGGACAGTGTTGGCCCAATGAGAGCTCTTAATAAGTATCTGTTGAACGAATGAAGCACTCGGGAGGCAGAGGTAGGATGATCGCCTTGAGTTCGAGGCCAGCCTGAGACTACATAGTGAATTCCAGATCAGCCGGGGCTACAGGGAGACCCTACCTCGAAAAATCAAAAAAGAAAAAAAAAAAGAAAGAAAAAAGAAATATGTACTTGCCTGTCGGTGAACTTTCCAGGAGGTGCCTCCATGGGAATACCTCTTCTTCTTCCACTGCAGGAGGACCATCCCTCTCTCTTGTAACAGAGTGGCACAGATGTTCCTCATCAGCACCGACACCTGGGAGAGCTGGGACAGGCTGACGCTGTCCAAGAACCCAGCAATGTATTGCAAAACCTCCAGGGGCAGGCTGGTTAGAGAGCATTGGCCATTTCCTCCAAGGCCTGGGAGACCCTTGTTCCTCCTCCCCTCACTCAGCTCAGCAGCAACCTCTGGCTTGATGGCAAAGGTCTTGAGCTCCTGGCTGTAGATCACTTTTGCCTTTGGCCCCGGGGGGCGGAAGTGGTTTTGAACAAACGTACATCCCAAGTAGGCGAGGGGGCATCGATGTTGGAACCAGCCATTGAGACAAGACTGAATGTCCGAGTGGACGTTCTTGAAGTGCAGGGGAAATTCGTCCCTCCGGAAGAACTTGCTGCAGGTGAAGGTAAAAGCCGAGCTGCTCTTGTTGTGCCTCCTGGTCACGCTCTCGCTGTGGAGCTCCACGTGGAGCCCCCCGGGCTTGCCAGCGCTCAGAAGGTCAGCCAGCACTGTCCCCGAAGAAAACTGTTCTGCCTCAAAGTTGTATGTCTGGGTGGCAAAGTCCATGAAGAGCCCATCAATGCTCCTGGATTCAGAGATGACGTGGCCTTTGAGCTCTCTTTCCAAAGCGCACTGGAGGGTGGTCTTGATGAGATCAGATTTGGGCAGGTCCTCCACAGCGATGCCCAGATCCGAAGTGTCCACGGCCTTGTGCTCGCTCGGCCTGCATCTCGGTATGGCATCTCCCAGGCGAGCTCGCTTTCCGCAGTAGCTCACGGGGACCTTGAAGGTGTAGACGGTCTTGACTTCTTGAGCCTCGAGGTTGCCATACACGAAGTCTCTCTCCTTGGGTGTACAAGCGGGCATCTGGCCGAAGTGGATGAGCATGCGTCCATTGTGTACCAAGTACATGTTGTAGTCTTTGGCGGCCACTGCGGTCTTCAGCCTCTCCAAAACGCCATCCTGCCAGGGGGCGAGCCCGGTCACCTCCATGGCTGCGGAGAAGTCCTGCTGCCCCTGGGTCGCCTGCGCCCCTCGCCCCTCGGCCGCGCGCGCTCCATCCACGGTGCCCCCGGTCCCGTCCTCGCCGTCACCCACCGAGGAACCTGCTAAATCGGACGCCGCGCGCTCTTTGCTGAACATATCCTCCCACTTGCCGAACTTGACCAGGTCCATGCCTTCCTTGGTCTTCGCCAGGGCTTCTCGCTCTTCCTGGCTCAGCTCCGCCCCCTCCAGGTTGGATGCCGGCAGCGGATGGAGAGCCAGGCCGGCGTGCGCTCCGCCCGCGCGCCCACCCGGCGCCAGCGCCCTGCGCTCCTCCTCCGCGGGGTCTCTGGTTTCTGGAAAGAGCTCCACCATGTTCAAGGATCCGAAAAGAACTTTCTGGTCCCGGAGGGCCAGGGCGGTGTCCAAACACTCCTCGCCGGGCTTCTCTTTCATGATGTTCTCGTGCAGGATGGTTTGGGAATCCACGTTGGGCCAGCGGTTCCACTCCATGGAGCAGCACACCACGCTGGCCGGGCACGCCTGCAGGTGCTTGGCCAGCTTGTGGCGCGCCATGGACAGCGGGCAGCCGTACTGGGAGTTGAGGCAGGGCACCTGGGCCATCGGGCAGAGGAGCTCGTGTTCCGGCTCTTTGCACGCGTGGAAGGTGGTGCCGCACAGCAGGCGGCAGCTGGTCACCGGGCAGGAGACGCCGGGCTCCTCGGGGACCTGGCAGTGGCGGCGGATGCAACCACCGCAGTGCTTGTGTGGCGCGGCTGGCTGCGCTCGTGCCCTGCCCTGCATGGGGTGGGGGGAGAGAGGGGCCTGTCTGAGGATCTCTTAATTGACTTGTTTCCTGAACATACGGTTTCTGTTATAACTCCACAGTCTAGAAAAATCAACACCTTCCATTCCCCCCGGCCCCCCCATAGCTAATGTTATGGAAATGGTAAAACATGTAAATAAAAAAAAAAAAACCAGGACTACAGTGGATGAAGATGTTGACATCTGTCATTTTTGAATGATGGATCATGGTGACTTGTACCACAGTCAATACTGTGGGTACAATTTTGCATACTGCTTTTTAATTTAAAAAATATATATATTATATATATAACTTCTTTTATATATATATATATATATATATATATATATATATATATATATATATAACTTCTCTGTGAATTCTTAAACCTAGTAAATCCGATTTATCAATATTTCCCAGTTTAGTTGTTACTTTTGTATCCTGTTTAAGAAATCTCCAGGGCTGGGGGAGATGGCTCAGTGGTCAAGGCACTTGCCTGTAAAGCCTAACCAGCTGATTTGGTTTCCAGTGCTCAGGTAGAGCCAGATGCACAAAGTGGTGCATGCATTTGGAGTTCGTTTTCAGGTGTGACAAGCAATGGCTCACTCATTCTCACTCTCTCTCTTTCCTTAAAAATAATTAAATAAAAATATTTTTAAAAGAACTCTCTAAATGTCATGAAGATATTCATAACCTATGAAGTTTCGGATTTCCCATTCCAATCTACAATGATTCTGAATTATAATTTTGTATGTTATGTAAGATGTCAAGATTTTCATTCTTATAAATACCTAATAAATTATTCCACACCAAAAATCAAATTATTTTTGCAAGCTTTCTTCATAATGGCAGTATAGCACTTGAGAATATGGGTGTGCTGTCTGTTACCTAACCAACGACTTCCAGAGTGTTCGCTCTCTCTGAGGACAACAACTTCCAGAGGGCATTCCAGAGCACCTTCTCTGAGGATGGGGCAAGAGTGGTTTTTCTCGTATTTTCATCTGTAGCATCCAGCACTGGGCTTGAATCATTACAGATACTCAATAATACTTGCTGAGTAAAGGAATTGTTGGCCATTTAGATTATTCTTGGCATGTTTTGTATGTATAGTGTACGCATGTTTGCATGTGTGTAAGCCCACATGTGTACACATACATATGAAGCCCAGAGATCAATCCCTGGTGTCTTCCTTAATCACTCTTCCACTTTTTCCCTTCCTTCCTTCCTTCCTTCCTTTTCCTTTCCTTTCCTTTTCTTTGCCTTCCTTTCCCTTCCCTTTCCCTGTCCTTCCTTCCTTTCTTCCTTCCTTCCCTCTCTCCTCTCTCCTCTCCTCCCTCCTCTCCTCTCTTCCC
>PVHP010028318.1:10351-23360 GCA_004024765.1 Zapus hudsonius | reverse complement strand
TTCTGATAAGTGTACAGCTGTGTTTCAGTGCCTAGAGCAATTCTGCCTCCAAGGAAGCCCCCATGGCCTTTTGCAGCGACTTAACTTTAACTGCAATCCCTGGCAACTGCTGTTTCATTTTCTGCCTAGACCATTTCCCTTTTCTAGAATGTTCTATCAGTGGGCTGGTACATGCATAGCTTTTAAGCCGTGCTTCTTTTACTTAGCATATGTATGGAATTCATACTTGTTGCAGGTGTGGGCAGTTTTTTCCACTGCTGAGTAACCAACAGTAAAGTGAATGAATGCACAGTTTATTACATAGTGCTAAGTTACCTCTAGCCCGAGGCAGTATGCAAGGTCTAACTAGGTGAGAGATGGCCACACTGCTTTCCAGACATGGCTGCAATATTTTGCTTCTGTACCAGGAAGGCACGGGAATTCTTAGTACTTGGCACTCTTATTAGTACTTGGCACTGTTTTTTGAAATAACCATTTAATAAGCATTTTCCTCACGGGAAATAATGGCAAGCATCTTTTCATTTGGTTATTGGCCTCATATAACGTCGCCTTTAAGAGAATATTGCTCATTTCTTTTTTTTAAATCTGCATGTGTGGTATATGCATGGTCATGTGTGGGTATGTGTGCAGATTTGGGTGAGGGTGCAAATGTGTGTGTGCGTGTGGAAGTCAGAGGTATTTTCTTCAAGAATACCATCCACCTCTTTGAGACAGGATCTCTCATTGGCCTGCAGCTCACCAATTAGCCTAGCCTGCCTAGTCAGTGAGCTCCATGGACCCGCCTATCTCCACCTCCCTCATGCTGGAATTACAGGCACATGTAAGGCAAGCACTTTCCCCACGGGGCTATTCTTCCAGCCCCTCTCTTGTCTGTTTCTGTCATGTTTCCTTCATATCAGGGTCATTTATATATTCTCACTACAAGCCCTTTCTAAGACACTCATATGCAGCATTTTCTTCCAAAGCAGAGATTTAAAAGTTTGCTGAAATCCAATCTATGTAATTGTTTGTTACTTATGCTCTAACTGTCTTATCTTTAAGAGTCATGGTAGTGTGCTCTAATTTTGTAGGAATTTTATAGTTTTAGCTCTTCAATTTAGGTCTTTAATTTTGAGTTAATTTTTGTTTATGTTGTGAGGTAAGTGTTCAGATTCTTCAAAAAGTATTTCTACTAAGGTGTTAAGGACCTTTGTTGAGAAATTATTTTTAGCTCATTAATCCTTTTTTTTAAAAAATCTAGTGCATTGTCCAGCTAATTCTTGGAGGTTTTCATTTCATTTACTGCTTTTCAAATTCTAGGACTTCCATGTAACTACCTTTAAAAATAAATAGCACCTAGCTCTCTGCCAAATTCCCAACTTTCCTTTTTCTTGACTAAACTGAACATTGCTTACAGTTCATGCTACATAATTTTCTTAGCAGATCACTTCTGGGTTTTCTTTGTTTTTTATATTCATGTTGGTCTGTCCTTGAATTTTGTTTCTTTAAAAAAAATACACACTGGATATTCGTGTGGAAATCCCACAGACATCTTGAGGCTCTGGATGGCATTGCCATCCTCAGGGCATGGTTTCTCCTCCTGGCAGGCTAGGAGACTGCCAGCCCCAGGTCAACAATTCCAGCAGAGTGCAAAGTCAGGCTTCTGGGCCTGGGAAGACAGACATGTTGTTAGCCTATGGTGACACCTGGGAGCATCCCACAGACCCAAGGCTTTTCCTTTGGCTATTCTCATGTGAATGATCTCAAGTTAGAGCGGATCACTCTGCCTCCTCATCTGGAACTTCTGATATCTCTAGGCAAAAACAGGTGGATATCCCAGCCATACCTCTGAGTCCCCCATGGACCATGAGCAGCTAACTCCGCTTCCCAGGGAACTCTCAGTGCCTTCCATGATGGGCATGCTTTTCCAGCCTGGTGCTTGTTCTCCAGTGTCCCTGGAAACAAAAGCCCATCATCTCTGCCTCCTGACTGCAGATGCAGTGTGACCAGCTGCCCACTCTCCTGTGTGATGCCTTCCTTCCTCCCTCCATGGTGATCTGGATCCTTGTGAACTGTCAGCCAAAGGCAATTATTCCTTTGGAAGTTACTTTTGCCGGGCACTTGTTGCAGCAATGAGAAAAGTAACTAGCACGTTCCCCAAGCTCCTGATATAGGATCCTGGAGAGTGACTCAGGAGTCAGCCACGCTGTTTCAGTCCAGTGACAATGACAAATGACTTCCAGTGACTTCCCTCTGCTGCTCTCACACCCCATGCTCTGGCTCCACCTGCCTTATGTGGCTGTTACACACTCCCAGCGATAAGGGTGTCATAAGGACTGCAAGACACCATGGGAGTGTGGGTGCATGTCTGCTCTCACTGATGAATGCCACACATCAGATAGCTCCAGAACCTTCTTCCTAAAAATGGGGAAAAGGGGCTGGAGAGATTGCTCAGTGGTTAAGGCACTTGCTTGCAAAGCCTAAAGACCTTGGTTTGATTCCCAAGTACCCACATAAAGTCAGATGGACACAGTGGCACATGCATCTGGAGTTTGTTTGAAATGACTAGAGCCCCTGAACACCCTTATTCTCTCTTCTCTCTTCTATCTCTGTCTCTGAAAATAAATAAATACAAATTTAAAAAAATTCCAAGGAGTGTGCCCTTGGTATGGTGCACTAGAAGATTGTCTAGCAATCCATCTAACTTTTTACAGGATCCTGTTTCATGGCCCACTGGGGAGATGCCCATCCTGCCTTCTCAAGGGGTTGATCTGTGGAGCACTGGCAGGCCTGAAGCAGAGAAACACAGTTGTAACTTTCACTCCTCGACCATCGAGGAGTAATGAGAAAGAGGAAAAAAGACAGGGACAGGCAGCAGCATGATAGCAGGCCCCAAGGGAAGGGTGTGGAAAAACCACATTTCCCATCCTCAGCCATATAAGAAGAGAGTCAGTGAGCCCAGGTGGGGAATAAGAAGCTGGATTCACTGAAAGGCCACTTCTGCTAAACAAACCCACAGTCCCAGAAACCAAGCCAGGAGTAGAGTATTTGACTGTAGAAACCAGACCAGAGCAAAAGTGGCCAACCAGCAGAGACTCCCTTGAAGAGCCTGGCCTCAACGAGCAGGCTTTGCTCATGCTAGGAGATGTGCTGTGGAAACCTCACACGTGCTCACATCACCACCTGCACCACACACGCCAGAGGCCTGGTATAGCAGCTGAACACCACAGAGCAGGGCGACCCCAGCCTTCCTCTTCTGGAACTGCTGGTGTCCCTAGGCAAAAGCAGGTGAATGCCCCAGCTGTGCCCCTGGATCTCCTTTTGAGGCTCCCAAGCCAACTAAGTCCTCACTGCCCTGGGAACTCTCGATGCTTTCCAAGACACGGGCATGTTTTCCTAGTGTTGTGCTTATTCTCCAAGGCACATTGCTCCAAAGTCCCCTGGTGTCTCTGGAATGAAAGGTCCACCCCAGTCTTCCAGAACATATGCGTCTCAGTCCCCAGGGCCCAGGTGGGAGGTGCAAGACTCCAGTGGGGGAAGAAGGGAGGATAGTACAGACAGGACCTTGAAAAATCAAGGCACAAGGAAGTGGAGAGGAAACAGAGAGGTAAGTGTAGGTCTGTATTTGAATGTAAGGTGTCCCCTGTTGCCCCATTGCCTTGTGTATTTGTGATTGATCCTCATGTGTTTTGAATGATGGGCCCCCAGCTAGTGGCAATTTGAGAGGTGGAACCTTGCTGGTGAAGGTGTGTTGCTGGGGGTGGGCTTTTGGGGGTAGCGCAGCTTCCTCCTTGCCACAGCTGAGCTCACTCTTGCTACTTCCTGCCAGCTGCTGTGACAAGATGTGATGCCCAGCCTCTGCTCTGCCATCCTGCCCTTCCATGATGAAGCTTGCCCTCCAGGACTATAATCCGAAATAAACGCTTTGCTCATCCACTGGTTTGGGCCAGGTGTTTTGTCCCAGCATCGAGAAGGGAACTTCAACAGAGTGACTGGTGCTCCCCTAAGATAGGGAGCCACTTCTAAACTATCAGACCAGGTTGAGCTTCCGAGTTCTCCTGGGTTTCTGAGCCAGTTCTCAAATGTGAGCACCATCTTCCTTGCTCATGCCTGGACAGCAGCCTTATCATCTGAACCCTCTGCCTGTGGTGTCTTCTTCGACTTCAGGCAACCACAGAAGTCAGCTGTTCTGCCCACCCTCCTGGGTCAATGGTACCTGATCCTGCCCTGCCCAGTCCCAGAAGAGCATGTCCTGGGTGTTACCCTCACCCCCACATCTCTTTAGCTTCTCATAAGGAGCCTGTATGAGTTACTTTTTCATTGTTGTCACCAAATGCCTGACAGAAACCACTTATAGGAGAAAGAGTTTATTTCAAGGCTGGGGAGATTTCTCAGTGGTTAGAGTTCATTTCAGGGCTGGCTGGCTCAAGTTCAATTCCCCAGCACCTATGTAAAGCCAGATGCACAAAGTGGCACATGCATCTAGAGTTCATTTGCATCAGCAAGATGGCCTGGTGCACCTATATTCTCTCTCTCACACACACATAAACAATTAAAAATATATTTTAATAACTATTTCCGCTTGTGCTTTGAGCAGGTACAGAAGGCATGGTGGAGTTCATGGTGGGGAAAGCGTGTGTTTAGGACTCTTTGTATCTTCGGGGACACAGAAGCAAGGAGCAGGTAGGAAGTGGGGCTCCAAGGCCTGCTTCCCAGTGATCCACTTCCTCCAGCTAGGCGCCTCCTCCTAACAGTTCTGCAACCTCCCAAAACAGTGCCACTAGCTGGGGACTATGTTAATCTCAGTTGTCAATTTGATAGGATTTAAAATCACCATGAAAACACATCTCTTGGGCATGTCTGTGAGGGATTTTCTAGATTAGGTTAAATTGAGGTGGCGAGACCCACCTAAATGTGGGCAGCACTGTCCCATGGGTTGGGTTCCTGGAATGAATAAAAAAGAGAAATTGGGCTGGAGAGATGAATCAGTGGGTAAGTCACTTGTCTGAAGAGCCTAACAACCCAAGTTTGAGTCTCCAGTACTCATGTAGAAACAGATGCACAAAGTGGTACATGCATCTGGAGTCTATTTGCAGTGGCCGGAGGCCCTAGCACACCCATTCTCTCTGTCTCTCTTCTATCTCTCCCTCTGCTTCCAATTAAATAAATCATTTTTTAAATAAAAAGGAGGCATGGCACCCCTCAGTAACAACACACTTGGGCCAGGAGAACCGGGCTGAATACTAGGCTATCCATGGTCCCCTGCCACAAGGACTGATCCAGACGGCCCACGGAGGAGGATATCCAGCTGATTGGGGATGGGGAGGGGGGCATTGGGGAATTGGGGATAACAACTCATTGTTGGCCCACTAAATAATGTAACTCATTATGGACAATTAAAAAATAAATAAATAAAAAAGGAGAAATTGAGTGTTGTACTTAACTTCTCTCATTGCTGAGACAAAGAACCTGACCAAAAGCAGCTTGGGGAGGAATGGGTTTATTTGGCTTATGGACTCAAGAGCTCCATGATGGTAGAGAAAACGATGGCAGAGGATGGACATCACCTCAGCCACAGCACTGCAGACAGCGGGAGGAAGGTGTGCTAAACACTGGCAAGGGGGAGCTAGCTGGCTATGACCCCAACAACACACCTCCGACAGGTTTCCAGTACCCAAACTGCTATCAGCTGGCGATGGAACATTCAGACCACATTCATTTGTGAGGGACACCAGATGAAACCATCACATCAAGCCAGCATTCACCTCTCTGCTTCCTGATAGACGATGCAATGTGACCAGCTGCTTCATGATCCTGCCACCATGCCTCCCCTCCATGATGAACTGTACCCTGAACGGTAAGCCAAAATAAACCCTTGCTTCCTCACGTTGCTTTTGTCAGGCATTTCATTGCAGCAATGAGAAAGCCAATACAGGGACCAGGTGTTCAAATAACATGAGCTGCAGGGTCATTCCATGATAAGAGAGCTGCTCCCAGGAAGGGATCTCTGCTCCCGCTCTTTCCTTTTCCTCGACAAAGAGGCATCCAACATGCAGACCCACAAGTGACTCGTCTTGCAGACGTCCTCACTACACTTAAACTTGGCCAAATGCTACTGTACCACTGCTGTGACCAGGGGGGCTGGCAGTAACCACTGGGAAATGATGCTGATTCCTTCAGATGAGCATCTGAGAAACCAGCCATGCAAAGTGAACTTTCCAGAAGCTCCCCATGCACCTCTTTACACGGAGATTAAGAGCAGGCTGACATCACGTGGATTCACCTGGGTATTATTTTGGGCCCCACTTAGTGTGCAATTAGCATGTAAGCCACATAGTAATTGCACCCAGACCAGAAGCTGAAATATAAATACGACTCGGCTGAGGTTATTTAGCTCCTCAATCAGATCGACCCGACTGAGGCCAATTATCTTTCTGGCAGAGTTAATTAGAATGTGTCTAAAATGAGTGAGACATGAAAGGTGACTTTCTATTACTACTCTGCCTTTTCCTTGAAGCAGGGGTTTTGTCCTTCTTTCTTGTACCTCTGAGGTGGGATTGGATCGACATAAAAGCCTCTTAAATGCGAATCAGGCTGTGTTCCTGACATTGTCGGCTGAAATACTCAATTGAGAAAAAAGTTAATATCAAGAGTGTGAGAAGAAGCGCATGAGAAGACTGGAAACACACAGGGCTGAGCAAGAGTGGGAACCACTCCCTCTGTTCTCCACCCCACATCTGCTTTATTGCCTGACCCGGGACACACACCCGACCACCAACCACTACCAGGTCACCTGTGTCCTCACTTTGGTCATCTGAGAAATGGGAGTGTTGCTTCTCTTCCAGACCAGAAATTATGGTTATAAACACATGAGAAATTGCTTTTGGGGCAAATAACTTTCCAGTAATCATTTTAAGAAAGAAAATAATGACAAGGAATGAAGCAAAAGCAAAATCCATGGCCAATGTGACCTTGGACTAGAAGGAAGGTGAGCACGAGCCGAGCTGCAGAGGGCTTCCTCCCTCATCTCCTGACCACATGTTGATGAGGAGAAGCACATGGCAGCTGGCCCCGCTCGGCCATGCCCAGTGTTCTCTTCCTGCCTGCACCTGCTCTACTTCTGCTCAGAACCATGTCCTCACACACGTGTGCCTAGCTCCACCTGGGGCAATGCTAGCTCAGAGTGGACACTTAGAAAGCTCTGTGGGGCCCAGCTGGGTCACCTCCCTTCCACAATTTGGCCTTCAAAGCCCATCACAGTATAATATAAACTCACTTATTCAATCTCATTCCTGAATCCACTACAAACCGACTTGCCATGACGAGCTATTCTTAGAAGAAATTGCTCTAATTTTTACCACTGAGCCTATGTTCACTCTCCCTCTCCTCCTAGAATTCCTCCCAGATCTCAACGCCAAGGCTGTGCCCTTCCAGGCCCTCTGGTCCCCTGTCCCAACTGCTCTCCACCTGTCACCAGACACTCACTGAAAATTAATTAGTCCTTATGGTGGTTTGAATCAGGTCAGATGTCCTCACAAACTCATGTGTTCTGAATGCTTGGTCCTGAGCCGGGGGCAGTTTGGGAGGTGGGGCCTCGGTGGAGGAGCTTTGGGAGGTCTGCCGGGTGGACCTAGAGGTTTTCTATCCCCCAGCTCACTCTCCTGCTGCTGTTGTCCACCTGCTGTGGCAAGAAGGTGATGTCCAGCCTCTGCTCAGGCCATGCTTTTCCCTGCCATCATGAAGCTTCCCCTTGAGACTGTAAGCCAAAACAAAAACCTTCCTCCTCTGGTAATTTGAATGTAGGTCCCCCATAGACTCAGGTGCTTTTTATTAAGCCTGTAACTTGGATCTCCAGTCGCCTGGTTGGAGGAGGTGTCACTGGGGTCCAGCCCTAAGACGTGTTTGGGGGCGGATCTGATTTCCAGCCCAAAGGTGTAAGAGAGCAGTGTGAGCTCTGGGCTCCCTGCTGCTTGCTGCCCCTTCGGGCTTGTTGCTTTTGGTGTGTGTGTGCTGGTGCCGGTGTCCTGCTTGCTATGGGTTTTCTCTTTCTGGATGTACGGAACAGCTTCCTCCACTGATGGAACTTCCCCCTGGATCTGTAAACTTGAAATAAATCCCTTCCTCCTCTAAACTGCCTGGTTGGCATGTTCACATGAAGCGGTCTACAGCATTCCTCATTAGGTGCTCCTGGTTGGCTGCTTTGTCCCAGCAACAAGACGACAATGACAACAGTCCTACAAGTCACATAAACAGTCTCATCCCTGAGAGACCCCCCCAAGCTCCCAACCTATGACCACCAGCTCCTTTTCTGTACCATCTTCCCACTCACAGGTCACATCTTTTGTGACTCTTGCCACACAGTGTCCTGCATGACTCTTCCTGTGGCTCCACAAGCCTCTGAGTTGCCAGGGAGCAGGGTAGAAGCGTCGTCTTCAATGTTCCAGGCCAAGGCCCAGAGATCCTCATTCCCCCAACGCCTCAGCATCTTCTCATGCACACATAACCCAAGATCTCCCATGGGTTTCACCTGAAATCCCAGCTACTTAGGAAGCTGAGGCAGGAGGACCCTGAGTTCAAAGCTAGCCTAAAGCAAGACTCTTCCAAAATAAAATTTAAAATTATTGGGATGTAGCTCAGTGGTAGAACACTTGGCTAGAATTGTTCAATTCCCAGTTACTACCCCTTCCCCCCAAAAAAGAACCCCAAGGACTCAACCGGTGTACATTGATGGTCAGGTTTGTGGACACTGCACCTCCCTGCTCCTACCAACATGCTGCCCATGGCCCTTCTCACTGCTTGGTCACATCGCTGGTTTTGGTTTCAAGGTTGACACATGGGGTGCAAGTGAGGTGTCACCCTGAAGAGCTCCCCCACCACAGACTCAGCTCTCGGTGCAGAAACCCCAGCTGGGCACCTCTCATGGGCTTTTAGCCTCACTTTGAATTCTCGCCTGGCTCTGAGTGTCCTTTCTTTGACTTTCTCCATGCACCTGTGTTTCAAACTGCAGAGCTCTCACCAGCCTCCCAGCCTCGGCTGGGCTCCCTCTCAGCCCATTGCTTGCTGGCTCTGTCCTCTGCCTGACCTTTGGCTAGCCCGATCCTCACGGGTGTCTCCATCTCTCCCACCCACCACACTGGCTTCACAGCAGTTCAGCAAAGGTTGCCTGTAGTGGGCACCTGACAGCAGGTACGCAATGTCCTGGAACATCCTGGAGTGACTGCCAGTAGATCTAGTCATTGGAGGTGTCCAGGTACATGTTCCAGTGACATCACTGAAGAAGGACCATTTCCTTTGAGTGGGGCTGGACTTTCAGTGTGTGCAGAGCTGCTTCGAAGGCCTTGGCATGATCAGCAGGGTCACAACCACACTGTCCTTCTCCTCCCCCATGTCCCCGCATCCATCATTAACACACAGCTTCCTGATCTGGGAGTGTGGACACTCTTGTTCCTCTCTGCCTGCTCCTCTCCCCCTCCATCGTCATCTTTCCAAAGACCCCTGCACATCCCTCTCTTTGCGCTCCTCCCCCAGGTCCTACCTCCCCCACCCAACAATACTGAGCACTACACCCCATGATTGAGCTCCCCTCTGCAGGGTGAGAGTTATCATGGAAACCTGAGAGATCATTCCCAGAAACCTGGAATGTCGGGAGCCCAAAGCACTTAAAGATGACCTGCTGAGGTCAGCTTGTGCTCATGAGGGACAGTGAGATGTTTCTGTGTCCCATGTCCCGTCCAATGTCCTTTCCACACATCAGCTCATTTAATCCTCCCACTGCTCTCTGGAGGGGTGGAGTTATGATCTTTGCCTCACAAGTGGGGACACTGAGGCCCTAGCATGGGTTTAAGCCAGTCAACTTGGCTCTGAATTATAAGAGGTCACAGAGGTTGGGTCACAGTGAACACTGGCCTGACCCAAATCCTGCCCTGTTTTCATTTTTGTTTCTGCTTTTTAAAAAAAAAGTATATTTTATTTATTTATTTGCAAGCACAAAGAGACAGAGAGAAGAAAATAGACGAGCTCCAGATGCATGGGTCACTTTGTGGATCGGGTTTTACATGGGTACTAGGGAATCAAACCCAGGGTTAGGCTTTGCAGGCAAGTGTCTTAACTGCTGAGCCATCTCTCCAGCCTCTGCTTTTTTGTGTTTGAAACAAGGTCTCACATTGCAGCAATCTTCCATCTTGGAATCTGACTTATGCCTTCTCTTCAGCCTCACATGTTCCTACTTTAGTTTTTTAGGGATTGCCATGCTGTTTTCCACACTGGCTGCTCATTTTAGGCTCCCACCAATAGTGCAAGGGCTCCAATGTCCACACACCCTCCCCAACAGTTTATGTTTCCTGTGGTTTCTTACATTTAGGATAGGCACTGTAGAGTATGTAGTTTATCTCATCATCCCTCCCCCAACCCTCATGATTCCCATTACAGAACATCTACATGGAAATTTGTATTATACATTGACCACCTACAGTTTCCATGGCTCCTTGTGAGAACCAATGGGAATATAGAATTCTCACATCCCTGATGGGAAACTGAGGCTCAGAGACTTTGATTTATCAAAGATGAAGGACTTCTAAGAGAAGTCCATCTTCTTGCTGCAAGATGGAGTCAACCTTCTTGCAGCAATCTTCCTGCCTCAGTTTCCCATCATGCATGAGCCACCATGCCTAGCCCTCCTCAGGTTTGATATGCCCACCCCCTCTCCATCTTAGACATGTTAGTCAGCCTCGAAATCTTGGCACATGCTATTGTCACCAGGAAGGTCTTCCATATTCGTAACTCCAGTTCACGATACCCATCTGGCAGAGCTTTCTCTCTCACGCACTTGTAGCTTGATGTCTGTAGTAGTAACTCAGTCAAGGTCAGCCTGCCCCACTGGAGCAGAACCTGCAAGAGGAGAGGGCCCCACCTGTTGGCCCTGGATTTTCCAGGACTGGAACAGAGCCTGACCCACAGACTTCTGGGAAACAAAGAGCTGAACAACAGGATGTTGGGGCCTCCTGAGCACCAAGCTTGACTTTCCTGGGGGTCCCAGCATTCTTCCCTTACAAGTCAAAGGAAACAGTGTTGTCATAGGCAAGGAGCTGAGGTGACATCCTTTGGGCCCAATAAATCACCAGATACCCATCTTCCAGTTTGGATTCTTTCTCTTCCCTCGGTAAACCCAGAGAGCTATTCACATTTCGTTAAATTGATTCAGATTGAATCTAAATGAGGGTTAAATATAATTTTCAGAACACTACCAAGCTGTGATTCCTGTATCTAAATAAAAAAAATAACAAATTGTTTTGGAAGTGAGGCACTGGAGAAATTTTACCCTATGGGTTCAAGCCCTCTGCATTTGCTCCAGATAATCGAATTTGCCACATTTCTGTGTATTTCCTGAGCGTGTGATCAAGTCTGGCCAGTTCCTCTGCAGACACATTCCAGACATGGGCGACTCAAGAGCTGCCCCCCTCTAAGCAACACAGGGACGGGGAGGGGGAGGGGGCAGAGTACCTGGTGTTAACCAGAGACTCCTACAGGAGATCCAAGCCTGGCAGGCTCCCTGGCAGAGTTGCTCCTCTCCAAGGGACCCCAGAGGACACTGATGATCAGCCAAGCAGGCCGGAAGTCCACTGTTTGTTGGGTGATATCACTGTAGTAGCATGGTTCTCAGGATACCATTTAAGCGTCCCTTCTGGTGGCAGAGTCTCCCGTTTAAAGCGATCAAAACAACCCTAGGAACAGGTGGACGATAAATTAATGAACACAATCTCTTCCTTCAAATTGTGCTGGGGAAGAAATTAATTACTGGGCAAATGAGAAACAAAGAGGGATCCCCGCCTCCTGCAGCCCCCTGAGCCCTGGGTGATTTTGTTCTCCTGAAATCTAATTTCCGTGAAACACTTCAGGGAGGCCCACGTTGGCAGCCTAAGACTCTTAGCTGCACGATAATGTGCAACCATCATTCCTGGGTAAGGAGCCCGCACCCCGCGCAATGACAAGAGTGGTATTTCAGGAGGGTGGCAGCTGGTTCCAGGGGCTGTTAATAAGCAACATGCAGATGGGGTGTCAACCAAGCTGGGGGGCTGGGCGGCTGGATTCCCAGAAGGTGGATATAAACTTTATTTATAGGATAATCTGTACAAATACATAAAAATCTTTATTTTCCATACTGAACATTCTATTCCTGCCCAGAATATAAATGTGCTTTCCTGGGTGTTCCAGTGTCCTTTGTAGAGTTTCTGAGGTACATGTCACCCTGGAAGCTATTTATAGGGAAGACCCTAGTACTTGGCAGAAGCTATGATGGTGGTGAGCTAGGTGACCTTGAGGACACCGCTGCTGGTCCCTAAATCTCTGTTCTGTCAACACTTTGTGCAGAGGCCCCTGCTCCTCCCTCCCTCTTTTGCTATGATCTAATGTATCTACCCAGCTCATCCTCCAACCTCCTCCAGACTATCCTCCTGCTATAAGACGGGAAACCCTCAGCCACTTTTCAGTTCTCCTATTGAACCAGTGAGGACATGACTCCCTTGTTTCCAAGGCCTGATGGATGGTGGGTGGGAAAACCCAGAACATAGGGAAGTGTCCTGCCCATGCTAGGGGACCTGAAGGCCTGGGCACAGCCCCACCACGTTCTCTTAGAAGTCCTTCATCTTTGATAAATCAATGTCTCTGAGCCTCAGTTTCCCCACCAGGGACGTGAGAATTCCATATTCCCATTAGTTCTCACAAGGAGCAGTGGTTAATGTACAAAACAAATTTCCATGTAGATGTTCTGTAATGAGGATCATGAGGGTTGGGGGAGGGATGATGAGATAAAACCACATACTCTACTGTTGGGCACTGCCTGTTGGCGCTGCTACTGAGGGCACGGAGAACAGAGGGTCAAGGGTGTATGAGTGAGGTGAAACCCAGGTAATTCGGTAGGCGTTTCCCAGCTCCACCTACCCTGACTCTCACCCCCACAGAAACCAGCATTTCCATCTCAGCATGACTGGCATTGGGTATCAGTAAAACTTCCTTGTACCCATCCCCACTGACC
>PVHP010028318.1:0-10251 GCA_004024765.1 Zapus hudsonius | reverse complement strand
CGGACACCGGACAGCTTGGCTCCCGCTGCTTCTCCATTTTCCCTCGGCCACCCACGGCGCCTCCGGAGGAGAAAACAACACTCTACAGTGCCTATCCTAAATGTAAGAAACCACAGGAAACATCAACTGTTGGGGAGGGTGTGTAGACATTGGAGCCCTTGCACTGTTGATGGGAGCCTAAAATGAGCAGCCAGTGTGGAAAACAGCATGGCAATTCCTAAAAAACTAAAGTAGGAACATGTGAGGCTGAAGAGATGGCTAAAGTCAGTAAAACACTTGCCTCACAGGCATGAGGATTTGAGTTGAATCCCCAGAAGCCATGTAAAAATGTTAAGTGTGAGGCCCAGCATGGTGGTGCCAGTCTTTAATCCCAGCAGTCGGGAGGCAGAGGTAGGTGGGTCGCCTTGAGTTCAAGGTCACCCTGAGACTACTTAGTGAATTCCAAGTCAGCCTGGGCTAGAGAGAGACACTAAAAAATTTTAGGTGTGGTGGTGTTTGGAACTAACTCCAGCACTGGGGAGGCAGAGACAGGAAGATCGTTGGGCCTCGATGGCCAGCCAGTCTAGCCTAATTGATGAGACCCAGGGAAATGAGAGACCCAACCCTGAGGACAACACCTGAGATTGTCCTTTGGCTTTCACACATGTGTACCCCCATGCACTCATGCCAGGCAAACTGAGATTTTTGTGTGTGGTGGGAGGTTGGGGTTTGAACTCAAGACCTCACACACCCTGGTTCTTCTAAGGAAAGAGGATCTCACTTACCAGGACCTGTGTGATGGGCTGAGGTCAGAGGTTGCCATGCGTTTGAGGCCAGCAACCTGAGCTACAGTATGAGAACCTGTCTGAGAGAGAGTGGGGGGAGAGAAAGGAAAAAAAGAGAAGAGGAGGGAAGGAAGGAGCTGTCGGAGCTGTCTATCTGACCCACCTTGTAGACACCAACCACAGGAGTGCTTGGAGTCACTGGATGAAGCCTGAATGCAGGTCCTTGCTGTAGACAATTACAGGAAAGTGCTTTGTTGATTGAGTGAAGGGCGATCCTTCAATCAGAAGGATTCAATCATCCTTTGCACTTTATTCCTGACTGACACCAATTCCTGCCAGCCCCGGCCTCAAAGCACCCTGCTCCACGGCTTCTCTCGTCCTGATCTCTCTTGGTTTTCACCACCCAAGTGTTTGATGGATGTCTGTGGGATGCTTTGCAGGCATTTTCATCTCAGAAGAGCGTCCTGTGTGAGGAGGGCTCCCATGGGGCAGGCACAAGCACGGTAGGTGCTATGTGGGTTTAAGACTCCCTGGACTTTCTCCTTCTGGGGCTGCTGCCTGCTGGAAAGCCCCATGGCCACCCTAACCTCACTCCTGTGGGCCGTGGAGAGGCCATTGCCTCCCTGGAAGGACAGGGCCCTGGATCCTGACAGGCTTGTGTGGAAATTAGCTGTGAAGGTTGAGCAAGTCTAATCTCCCAGATCAGTTTTCCCTAAGCCTCACCAGAGAAGGAGATAAGATACCAGAGAAGGGTCTGGGACAGAGGGCTGTTGGCTAGGCTAACAGAGAACACTTATAGATGCCCTCCCCAACAGGTAGGGCTCAGGTCATTCCTCCACAGAGCCTTCTCCAGGACTGGCCTGTCCACTCCGGGGTTCTTCTGACACATTTGTCTAGAAAGCCCCTCCTACATGTCAGGGAGCCCATGTCCCTATTGGAGTCTCCTACTCTGGTCCTGCTTCTCCTTGGAGCACTCCTGTGGCTGTCCAGAAGCATAGAGTCCAGCTGGGCTACAAACTGCCTCACATCTCCCTCTCCTGAGTGTGCCAGCTTTACAAGGCAGGGCCGTGGCTGATGGTCACCACTCTGGTACTGGGTGCCAAGAGGAGTGCCCCGATGCTTGTTTCTAGGTGGCCTGGGAGAGGAAGGGCCTCCAGTCCCCTCTCCACATCTAGCCCCTGTCAGCTACCACAGGTCTTATTTCCCTGCGGAGACATGGCCTGGCCACGCTCCTAGGCCAGCACACACAGGGAAGAACCAAGGCTGTCTCTTAGGTCAGATTTGCTAGGAAGAGGGTCCCCTAACTTTCCTGGGAGTCCCTGAGGCTCTGGCCACAAGCTGAGATGACCTGCAGACAGGAGTGCTGGGGCCAAGGAAAGATAAGACTGTTGAGGATGGTGCAGAGCCTGACATCCCGTCCTCGGAGAGACGGAGAGTGTCAAGTTCAGTGCAGAGCCCAATGTCAGGAGTCCGTACATTCCCCGCTCTCTGCGAGACATCAGACCAGTTCTGGTAAGGAGTGCAGGAAAGAGCATCAATGATGCCATATGTAACATTTTCCGATTTTAAAAGAACCAGCTTTATTTAGAGGCCATCTGTATACTGCAAGCTGCGTGTACTTCTGAAGTTCAGTTTGATGGGCTTTCACACCACATCCCAGCAGAGGGTCAACTGGGCTGCTGGGCCACTCACCTCCCACACACTGTCCCTCGCCTTTCCCAGGCGATGGCTCAACTGCCTCTGTCCCCAGAGCTTCCTGTGAAGTTTCCAAAATGTTATTCCTGAATCACCTCCTCTGCCCCCCCCCCCCCCCCCCCCCCCCCCCCCCCCCCCCCCCCCCCCCCCCCCCGCCACCTCCTGGCTTTCACCCAGGCTGAAGATTTTGAGTCGCAGCCTCATGGTTGTTGTGTCCGTTGCTGAGATAGATTGGATTGCATTCATGCTCTTCAGTGGCCCAGTCTGCGAAGAGCCCAGGGTGGTGACCAGCAGCTGCAGCTCTGCCTCGTCCAAGCCACAGAGGATTTTGAGCCCAGGAGGGATGGGCTTAGATAGCCATATGCCAAGGCCAGTGGTGGATATGGGACCATAGATCCCAAGCATGCTGGTGTTTTGCTCACAGAAACTGAGACCGTTTTAAATAGGAGAATATTATTTTTCCCTGTTGTCCTTAGAATTAACCAAAGATATTTTCCACTGACTTTACTAAAAATAAATAAATAATAATAATGCCATCACTGGACTAGAGAGATGGTTTAGAAGAAAGAAAGAAAGAAAGAAAGAAAGAAAGAAAGAAAGAAAGAAAGAAAGAAAGAAAGAAAGAAAGAAAGAAAGAAAGAAAGAAAGAAGAAAGAAAGAAATAAAGAAAGAAAGAAGAAAGAAGAAAGAAGGAAGGAAGGAAGGAAGAGAGAGAGAGAAAGAAAGAAAGAAAGAAAGAAAGAAAGAAAGAAAGAAAGAAAGAAAGAAAGAAAGAAAGAAAGAAAGAAAGAAAGAAAGAAAGAAAACAGAACCTTCTCGTGTACCTGTTTGGGGTGGTAAGGAGGTGAGTTCGAGCTCAGATGACCCGAGGTGCCCCCGTGAGTACCCCTGTCATCCTGTGCCTACCCACTGCCCTCTCACCTGGGCTCATCTGTGGAGCTGGAGAGGGACAGTAGAACCCAGTCATCTGTCCTCTACTGTCACAGTACCCATCACCAACCTGTCCCCTTCCCCGACTCCTTGTCATTTCTAAATCCCAACTCTGTCCTCAGCTGCAAGGAGAAACAAATCCCAAGCTAAGGTGCCAAGGAACAGCCTATCCTGGGACACACATGTTGCTTTGGGTCCTTTTGAAACCCACAGTGGTGTTGAGTGTCTGGCAGCAGGGTGGGGTGACAAACTCACTTTAACATACACCAACAATTTGGAAATGATGTTGTCGTATCAGGGCCCAGGGGTTATGCTCAAATTAAAGAGGCATCCACCGTTATTCCTCTTTTCTAGAAGAACAATGCAGAAAGACAGAATGCATAGAGGATAATGAAACTACAGTGTGCAAAAGAAAAACCCAAAATTGTTACAATTATTGCCATAATTGTCAGCCAACCTCCTATTGTCCAAACACAATGGAGCAAAATTATGGTTACCTTAAAGCAGAGGCCTGGTGCTTCCTGTCCCATTGTCTCTCCCCAGGCCGCCATCCCCGCTCTGTCTTTTGTCAGGCCTTGCGCACAGCCTAGTCTAATAATTTTCCTTATTAATATTTAATACAGCGCACTGTGCACATTTTATAAAATACGCTCATTGTAGAAAAGTGAAAGAATCAAATAGCAATCATCTGTATCTAAGCTCCGCCACCCAAGAAACCGCTGAAGGTTAATGTTTGCATGTAGGGAATTCTTCTTTATGTGAACTGTACACGCATTACTTGATTAAGACAGCAGCCAGCTGCAGAGGCACTCTCGGGAGGGTAACTGGCTTTCTTAGGAAACACACTGAGAGGAGCCCATGAAGCCAGCAGAAGTTGTGTCCACACCTGACAGCTGTCCCAGAAGCCTCTGTGGGTCCCAGAGAAGCAGACACATTGTCCCTAGAGGGCTGAAAGAGAAGCAAAGGGAAAGAGAAGAGAAGTTCACTAGGCAGCCTGCTCACTCCATGTGACTTGTTCATGGCTCCCAAGTCCCCAACTTGAACTTGAGAAAGCCCAGTCTGGCTGGGGGTGTGGCTCAGAGCACTTGCTTAGCATGCAGCAGGTCCTAGGTTCCATCCCCATTGCACACACACACACACACACTCACACACACACCCCTGGTGTTCTGGAGATGAAAAAAAGAGATTGAGCCAGGCCAGCATGCACTGCAGAGGCAGCCCTGGAGGCCCAGGGGCAGAGACAGGAGAGATCTTGAGACATGGGTCAATGGTTAAAGATGCTTATTTGCAAAGCCTGATGGCACTCGTTCGATTCCTCATTAGCCACATAAAGCCAAATGCATGAAACGGCACATGTGTCTGGAGTTCCTTTGTAATGGCAGGAGGCCCTGGCATGCCTCTCTCTCTTCTCCCTCTCTCTCTCTCTCTCTCTCTCTCTCTCTCTCTCTCTCTCTCTCTGTCTGTCTGTCTGTCTCTGTCTCTCTCTTTCAAATAAATAAATTTTAAAGAAGTAGTGATGACTCCACTCTGCACCCCAGGAATGAGCAGGATAGGGGTTCATGGAGACGTCATCTAGCACACAACAAAGGGGGCCAGTTGCCAGCTTCTTAATTCCTAAGCAAGAGCCCTTAACCATTGAGCCATCTCTCCAGCCTCAACTTCTGAATTGCACGCATGGGTGCGCACACGCACACACATACACACACACACCTACACTCACACACACACACACACACACACACACACACACTTTGCTTTGCAAAAGCAAAAGCATACTATTTACAATTCACAAGCAATTGTGACACTTAGTCTCTTCTTACCTGTTCTCAGATCTCGTGACCCACAGTCCTATCAGACTAGAAACATGATCAGGCAAATAACCAATGGGGGAAAAATGTTAGTGTTAGGCAGAGGAGATAGCTGAGTGGGTAAAGTACTTGCCTTGTAAGTATAAGGACCTGAGTTCAATCCCCAGGACCCACATTAAAAAGCAGGCTGCAGAGCCCAATGACCTTGGTTCAATTCCCCAGTACCCACATAAGCCAGATGCACAAAGTGGTGCATGCACCTGGAGTTCATGTGCCTTGGCACACCTATTCTCTGTCTTTCTTCTCTCTCGGATTGCAAATAAAATATGTTTTTATAGCCAGGCTTGGTGGCTGTACCTGCACTGAGGAAGCAGAGACAGCCATACAAGTACAGTCTGCATGATGAACAAAAAGTATAATTTAATTTAAAATTCCCTGTTCATCTTCAGGTAGTATTCTATCCTACTCTCCAATGGGGGCATTGTTTCCCTTATTTAGGGTCACCTAGTCTCTTTACCCAATTCTCTCTTCCCTAAATGTCTCTGCTTCTTGACAGGGGACCCGAGAAACCACGTTCCAGGTAGTGATACAGTCACCCACCTGGGTTAGGCTTGTCCCCAAAAGATGAAACCAGGGGCACCAATTTCCTTAATTAAAACCTAAATTGTTTAATCTCCAAAGCCCAAGCACTGTGAGAACTAAAAGGCAGCAGGAATACGCAGCCAGGGTAGGAAGACAACAAATCCACTCTGTTCATCTCTAGGAAGTATGGTGGTTTCAATCAGGTGTCCCCCAAACTCATGGGTTTTGGATGCTTGGTCCCCAGCTGGTAGCAGTTTGGGAGGTGAAGCCTTGCTGGAGGAGGTGTGCTATTGGGGGCAAGCTTAGGGGTGTCATAACCAGCTCCCCCTTGCCATAGTCCAACTCACTCTCCTGCTGTTGTTATCCATCTGATATTGGCAAGCAGGTAAAGTCTCCTCTGCTCTCAAAATAAACCTTTTATTCCCACAAGCTAATTTGGGTCTAGTGTTTTATCCCAGGAATGAGACAGTAATTACAACAGGAGGTATTAGTTGCTTTTCTGGTCACTATAATAAAATAGCTGGCCGAAGAAGGCAGCAGAGATTTGTTTAGACTGGCGGTTTCAGGGGAGCAGTCCCTCACAGCAGGGCCGGCAAGGGGGTGGGAGCTTGCATCTGATACTTCAAGAAGTGGAAATAAATAAAAATAAATAGATAAAAATATTTATTTATTTATATTACTTGAAGAAACCTCAAGACCCTCTCCTATTGCGGAGGCCTATGTCGACCAGCTAGACCCATGTCCCAAACCTGCCAACACATTGCCACCAGCAGAGGACCAAGTGTTCAAACACGTGAGTCGATGGGGGACATTTCATACTCAAGCTGTGAAGGAGGGTAGGAAGGAGAGCCGGTTCTTGTGAGCAGAAGCTCTGTGTCCTGCCCACCATCCTCACTGGAGCAGATGTCCCCCAGTATCTCTGCACCAGGAAGACTTCTCTGTGTGACCATCGCTGGGATGGAAGCCTGGGGTGTCCTCATGTCTTCAGGGCAGGGGCTCCCCTGTATTTTCATTACCTGTGAAATGGGGAACACTGGATCTGACTGCAGCAGGTAGCCAGTGAGCACCTTCAAGGTCCTGGGGGGAAGGAAGCACATCCTTTAACTTGGGAGCCGGGGATCAGCAGGCAAGAAGAGGCAGCCGGAGCCCCGTGCCTGCAGTCTGGAAACGCACCCACTCTGCGTGTGCTTGAAGCAGGAGGGATGGAGGCAGAAGGTGTTTGTTTTACTCTGATAACAGACTCCCTTGCCAAATGCCCCGTGCAGGCTTCAGGGATCCGGAGCAGCAGAGGCAGAGAAGCCCAAGGCTTCTGGGAGTAATTCAAGGGGATTTGAAAAGGAAAACAAACTCTGGAGCGTGAAATCCCAACAGCAGCCTGAATGGGGCTCCTTACAGATCTGCCCTTCTCTGCTCCTAATGGCTCCTTCTTAGGGGGGAAAGGAACCAGGGGAGAACGATTCCACATGTGGAGAGAGTCGATAAGGCCAGCCGCTTCCAGAGGGTCATGAGCCAAAGCCCTCAGCAATGTGTTTACAGGAGACCCAGGAAGGTGGTCTCAACAAAGTGATGTTCCAGGCCTTAGGATATGGAGCAGTGACAAGAGCTACCACTGAGATGCGTCTCTGGAGCCTTCTGCTTCTCTTGGGATCATGGGTCTGTTCCTCCAATAGAAAAGGGAGCTGGGGGGCTGGAGAGGGTCTTGCAAAGCCTGACAGCATGGGGTCAATTCCCAAGTTCCCATGTAAATCCAGACACACCATGTGGTGATGCATCTGGAATTCATTTGCAGTAAACTTTCTCTCTCTCTCTCTCTCTCTCTCTCTCTCTCTCTCTCTCTCTCTCTCTCTCTCATAAATAAAACAAAGCAAAATATTTTTTAAAATTAAAGGGGGAGCTGGTAGTGCAACTCAGAGACAGAGCACTTGCCGAGATTGCATGAGGCCCTGGGCTCCATCTCCAACACCAAAAACCGGAAGGAGGGAATAAAAAGAAACAAAAAGTCAGATAAAAAACAATCTTCAACACAACCTAAAGTAGAAGCACAGAGACTCTTAAGGTCACAACAACAACAATGAAACAGACTTAAAATTCACCCACCATGATTTAGAGAACTGAGCGGAAGAGGGGGCAGAAAGATTGTAAGAGCCATGGTGGGAGAGATTACCCAGAGACATCGCCCCCTCAGCTACAATTCATAAAGGGGGGGAACCTTGTTGCCTCCTGTGCTATCCATAACCCCTTGCCACTGGATTGATCCAGTGTGCCCACAGAGGAGGACACCAGTGGATTGGGGGTTGAGGGGAGGGAAATGGGAACATAAGCACAATATTTATTCAATCAATGTATCTAATTTTGGGGAATAAAGATAAAATTAAAAAAAACCCAAGAGTCAAAAATGCAATGGCAATAAAATTATAATATAAAAAAACATAATCTTAGTAGTGGGCAGAAGGCTCAGCAGTTGAGAGGTCAGGGAGGGTCTGAGACAACTTGGTTTGACTCCCCAGAACCCACATAAAAAGCTGAGCATGACCCCAGTCCAAGGCAGGGGTCAGGGGGTGGTCTCTCACTGGGATGGCTGCCTGGAAATGGCAGCTCCAGATATGTGGAGGGACCTCGTCACAAAGAAGTACCCAGTTGGGCAGAAGAAAAGGGCATCTGAAGTTCTCCTTTGTCCTTCCTGTGGTACACACACACACACACACACACACACACACACACACACACACACACCATATGTATGATCTTAACCAGGCAGGTTTGGTGAATCGTGCCTGCAGTCCCAGCTCTCGGAATGCTGAGACAGGAAAATTTCTATTGCCTTGAGTTCTAGGCTAACCTGGACTACAGTATAAGACCCTAGCGCCAAAAAAAAAAAAAAAAAAAAAAAAATCAAATGTAATCTTAGCCCCGCAAGTGTGCTGGTTGTGAATTTGAGACCAGCCTGAGCTACAAATGGAGATACTGTTTTTAAAAAAAAAGTATTCTTTTTTTATTTCTATTTATTTTATTTTTTGAGGTAGGGTTTCACTCTAGCCCAGCCTGACCTGAACTCACTCTGTAGTTCCAGGCTGGCCTGGAACTCAGTAATCTTCCTACCTCTGCCTCCCAAGAGCCACCACACCCAGCTTAAAAAAATATTCTTATAAATTAGTTCCTATGAAGAAAAATTGCAAAGATGTAGAAATTAAAGCAATTTATAAGTTTAATGGCTGCATTTAAATTATATTAAATAAAATGGATTGTACTCTAGAAGGTCACATGTGTACAGTTACTACAAATATATTGAGAGCACAAGTATCAGGACGCATCTATTTCCCCAACTTGTCAGAGACTACAATTCTCCCACACAGTCCACAGACCTCCACTAGGCTGGAACTCAAGGCAATCCTCCTGCCTCAGCTTCCCAAGATTATAGGCATGATTCATCAGGCTTTTGTTGCTTTTCATGTCCCTCTCCATTTAAAAATTTTTTAAAATTTTATTTATTTATTTATTTTCAAGCAGAGCGAGATAGAAGAGAAACAGAGAAAATGGGCATGTCAGGGCCTCTAGCCATAGTAAGCATACTCCAGATGCATGAGCCACTTTGGGCATCTGGCTTTACTGGGGGATTGAACTTGGGTCATTCAGTGCAGGCAAGCACTTTAACTGCTGAGCCATCTCTCCAGTCCCCTCCCCTTTTTTTGGTACTGGTGAACTCCAAGACTTCATTAAAAATGAAAGGATGCCAGGCATGGTGGTTCACACCTTTAATCCCAGCACTTGGGAGGCAGAAGTAGGATTGTTGTGAGTTCGAGGCCAACCTGAGACTGCATAGTGAATTCCAGGTCAACATGGGCTAGAGCGAGACTCTATTTCCAAAAATCAAAAAAAAAAAAAAAAAAACCGAAACCCTTTACATGAGATACTTTCTTCTCCCCTAGGAGTATGTGGGGGGGGGGTGCAATATGCAAGTCAGATATCCCAGCACCCCCAAGGATGGCTCTAGAGCCCTGGGGATACCAAACCCCTTGTAGAAAATGGTGTAGTATTTGCATATAACCTATTTCATCCTCTGTGTCCTTCTCGGGCTGATTTGTAATTCCCGGCACAATGCTTGCATGCACCTCACTAGATTAAGGATAGCACATTGAAATTTGTTTTTTTGCAGCTGGGTATGGTGGTACAAACCTTTAATCCCAGCACTTAGGTGGCACAGGAAGGAGGATCACTGGGAGTTCAAGGCCAGCCTGAGACTACATAGTGAATTCCAGGTCAGCCTGGGTTACAGTGAGACCTGACCTTGAAAAAAAAGAAAGAAAGAAAGAAAGAAAGAAAGAAAGAAAGAAAGAAAGAAAGAAAGAAAGAAAGAAAGAAAGAAAGAAAGAAAGAAAGAAAGAAAGAAAGAAAGAAAGAGGGCTGGAGTGATGGCTCAGCGGATAAGGCACTTGCCTCTGGTGCCTAAGGCCCTGGGTTCAATTCCCCAGGAC
>PVHP010028317.1:0-23216 GCA_004024765.1 Zapus hudsonius | reverse complement strand
GCTTTCTAGTTGCTGCACAGAAAGAACCCAAACAAAAGCGGCTTGTGGAGGAATGGGTTTATTTGGCTTACGGACTCGAGGGGAGACTCCATCCTGGCAGGGAAAACGATGGCATGAGCAGAGGGCTGGACATCACCTCTGCCACAGCACTGCAAACAGCGGCAGGAAGGTGTGCCAAATACTGGCAAGGGGAAGCTGGTTTATAACCCCCATAAGCCCACCCCAACAACACAGCTCTAGTGAGGTTCTAATTCCTGAATTGCCATCAGCTGAGGATCGATCTATCAGAACACATTCAATTGTTTGTGGGGGACACCTGTATCAAATCATGACACAGAGAATACAGGAAATATCCTTGGTCTATCATAAAGTCTTAAGGAAAGGCTAGAGAGATGGATCAGTGGTTAAGGCACTTGTGTCCACAGCCTAACAACCCAGGTTCAATTCCCCAGTACCCATGTAAGCCAGATGCACAAAGTGGCATATGCATCTGGAGTTTGTTTTCAGTGTCTAGAGGCCCTGGTACACCCCCCCCCCCCCCCCCCCCCCCTCTCTCTCTCTCTCTCTCTCTCTCTCTCTCTCTCTCTCTCTCTCTCTCTCCTTCTCTCTCTCTCATCTGCTTACAAATAAATAGTTTTTGAAGTCTTAAGGGAATGATTGTTCAAGTTTTATTGTTTGTTAGAATGTAACAAGCTAAAACACATTCAATAATCCATTGATTGGAAATAATTTCATATCATATTGGAAAGGGGGAAATTAAAACCACTTCTTCATAGAGTACGCTGGTTTCTGTGTTTGGATGGCTTGGATCACCACTGTCATGTTCTGTTGAGGATTTTGTAACAAAATACCTTAAGTTGGTGGTGTAGTTTGAATGTAAAATGTCCTCCATAATCTCATGTGGTTGAAACACTTGGTCACCAGGTGAGGGTGCTGTTTTGGAAGATTGTGGAACCTTTAGGAGGTAAAACCTTGCTGAAGGAAGTAGATTACTGGAGGAATGTCTGAAAGTCTCATAGCCCTTCTCCACTTCCTGTTCATCCTCTGCTTCCTGATTACAAACACAATAATGCTCCTGCCACCATGACTTTCCCACCATGAAACGTCTCTTTGAAATTAAAAGCTGAATTAAACCTTTTCCTTTCTTAAATTATTTCTGGTCTGGTATTTGTTTATAGAAATAAAAACAAGAAACAAGAAAGTAACTGATGCAGTTGGGTAGATTATTAACAACAAATTTTTTTTTCACATTTGTGGTGTTTCCAAAGTCCAGGATTAAAGTTCCATTAGGTCCTGTGTCTCATGAAGACTATCTTCTTGCTGTGCCCGTTTATGGTAGAAAAGGTAGACCATTCTCTGAGATCATCTCTTCAGGGATGTTAGTCCTATTCATGAGGACTCTACCCTTAGCTCTAATCACCTCCTCAAGGTCACACTTTCTAACATTATCACATCAGCACTTAGGGTTCCCTATATTAATTGGGAGGAGGGAAGCACAAGCGTTAAATCATAACAACCACCGGTGAGAAATCATTTCACTAGGAACTGTTGGCAAGCTCCTGTGTAGGTACTGGGAAATAAAGTCAGATAAGTAATAAAGCTAATAATTGACTGCTTTTGAGATTGTCCTTTTTTGTTACATCTACCAAATGTGAGACAAGCTCATTGCAGAATAATGACAGATATTATAGTTGGGTTCTGACTCCATCAATGGGTAATTTATGACTGCAAAAGATTTCATTATTGGCCTAACTTTTCTAGGGAGATGATTAACTATTGGTTTCAGTTCATAATGGACTAAGTAAAATAAATTTTATTGGTTCAATTTTGGTAGTCTAAGAGGAAAATGCCACATTAAATTTGCCATATTCGAGGCAGGCATGGTGGCTCATGCCTTTAATCTCAGCACTCAGGAACTGAGGTGGGAGGACTGACATGAGTTTGAAGCCAGCCTGGCTACAGAATGAATGGTGGGTCAGTCTGAGCTAGAATGAGACCCTACCCCCCCCCACACACACATACACTACAACAACAACAACAACAAACAACAAAGCGATCATGTTCAAGGGACATGTGTTGTGAATTTTTCTAAGAGAAAGCAATTTTAAATGAGTCTGCCCTGATTTGGCATACAAAATCAAATGTAGTAAACTCTGTTAATGATCATATGAGCAGGTTGGCTATTAGTCATTTTCTATCACAGGTTACATTGAAGTTCATTGTAGCCACTTAACATGACTCACCATGGAGATGCCATCCATGCAAAGTTCAAGATGGCCCAGCATCTAAGAAACACCAAGTTAAAAGGCAGCAAGAGAAGCTGGAGGAAGATATATCTATAGGCAGCCATATCAGCTGACCAATAGCTCATCCCTGCTTCCCCTCAGTAAGTCCTGTCATTACATTTCTCATCTCAAGGGGAACTATATTACCTGCTATGTGGCCATTCTGCCTATTTGTCTACACTTAGCATTGTGTGAACCTCTTTATGACGTCTGCTTTCTGCAGGAAGGATATACTGGATCCTTCTAAGCACACTGCCAAGGTCTGTATCTCCTCTGGACCATTTACATCCACTCATCTTGAGCTCCAGCTGATGACCTGTTCATGACATGCAGGCAGTCTCATTCAGGAAAGTGTTAACCAGAGTGGCTCACTTCTAGAGTGGTGCGGTCATATCCCTCCTTCCCAGAGAAGATGAACCATTCTGTTTCCTTGATTACCAGTGATGGCTTGTCTTTGATGCATATTGTTCTCTTTTCTAGCTCGCTATTCCTTAACATGACTGAGACAGCTTGGGCTGGAGACAAAAGAGTGAAAATATGTCAAAGAAGTATGTGAACAATTATGAGTATCAGAAATCTACTCTGCTAACCATTGTGCACATCTCTGAAGATTGTTTCATTTAATTCTGATGAGAACCTACCAACTGCTCTCTGACTGGACTGGAGGTCCATGCCATGGGAGAGAATCCATGCCTATGGCTGGGGAGGTCATAAGCCCTAGAGGGAAAACAGAGAATGCCCACCAAATGACCCTCTAATAAATACTTAGTTTGCGCCCGTTGATGAATGCTACTCTCACTTTTTCCTAGAGAAGCTTCTCTTTTCAGATGGAAGTGACCACCCAGTGACTCAAAACTCACCATAGTGCTGAGAAGTAACAGTGGAGTGTTCAGCACTTAGTGAGACATCTCTATCGAGGCTCAGGGACCTTTGTGGAAAAGGTGGCAGAAAGAATGTAAGAACCAAAGAAGGGGGAGGACTGCTTACCATGCAGTCTTCAGACACAAAATGGCCTTGATATTCATGACCTCATGGTGGCTGACACTACCTACACGATACCTGCATAATAAGAGGAAAAAAATAATGACATCAAAATAGAAGAGAGACTAAATGGAAGGAAGGGGGATTATTGGAGGGCAGATTTGGGAGTGGGAAAGTGGAGCACTGGGAAGGGATTACAGTCCTAGTATACTTGTCTATATTTACGGAAGTTGTTAATAAAAAGTTAAAAACGAAAGAACACTGGAGCACTACATTTCTCAAATAGTTATTCAATGGTGCCCAACTTCTTCAATGAATGTTCTCTCTGCCTCACACCAGCCCTGGTGCCCTTGACATATTCCTGGGAAGATCGTGGGATACATTTCTCTAAATGAGTCTCACATGTCTTTTGGAAACAAAAATCCATTCCAATATTTCTTTTGTGCAAACTAGTATACACTCATGTGGCCCCGGGATTGCAGTTAAAGAAATGAACTAAATATTTGTGTCCTTTCCTTTCACTATGTATTTTATATTCAACTAAATAGATGTTTACTGGTCTGAAAATGCCTTTGAACAGGGAGACCTGGTAGCAGGTATGTGGGGAACTGTCTGATTTTCTTGCCCTATATTTTTGTTGAACTTTTCCAGATGATTCACACAAAGCAGTACAAAATTTTCTTTATCCCTACTGACTTCCCTTATCTCTTCTAATGAGGGTGTGGGATAGTGAAAGCTTTAAATACCTTTCCTTCAAAGATGGCAAATAACGACGTACCAATGAACAAGTAGGTAAAATGGGTGGATTACTCCTTTGAGTTTGAAGTTTGTTATCGTATTTCACTGAATTCTGAGGAATGAAGGGCTTAAGTGGTTACTTTTTAGAATATCCAGGTGAAATGTCAGAGGTATTTATTGAGAAACCCTAAGTTTAAAATCAAAATGGGTTTATGGGCTGGAGAGACAGTTCAGCAGTTAAGACACTTGCCTGCAAAGCCTAAGGACTTAGGTTCAATTCCCCAGTACCATGTAAAGCTAGATGCACAAAATACAAAGTGGCACATGTATCTGGAGTTCATTTACTAGAGGGTACCATAGAACAAAGCTTCTCCACAGTAATACTGTCTCATCACAGGCCCTTCCAGGGCACCCTGGACCTCCTTCCTCTCATTAGACCCTATAATTTCTACCACCTCCTAATAGTCTCGTCAGCTATGAGTGCATCCGTGCTTTAATTCCCTGAAGAGGTCAGAGCCCTCATGATCCAATCATATCTCAGAGCACTACCTCTGGATATTGCTGCCATTGGGGACCAAGCCTTTAACACAAGTCTTTGGAGAATATCCAGACCCAAATGATAGCACTTGCACTTTTGATACAGGAGTGGAGTCCTGGAAGGGATTAGATCTATATAAAGATGAGATGCAGGAGACCTGCAGACCCATGAACCCCAACTTCAGGTTCTTGTCCAAATTATTAAAGAATTGAAAACGTGATTTAGAGAAGGGTAGATTATGAGATTCATTTTTAAGGAGAGTTCACAGAAAAGGAAGGGGGATAGACAGATAGCTCAGTGGTTAAGGTGCTTGCCTGCAAAGCCTAACTACCTGAATGTGATTCCCTAGTACCCACATAAGGCCAGATGCACAAAGTGGCATATGTATCTGGAGTTCAGTATCTCTGTCTCAAACAAATAAAATATTTTTTAAAAAAGAGAGAAGGAAGGAAAGCAAAGCAGGAAATCTCTCTAGTCAAAAGAAGTTCTCCCCCTTCCCAGTCTGGATGTGAAGTGGGAGAGGAGACCATAAACATCCCTGGCACACAGAGAAAAATCCCTCTGCAGGAAGACAGCTTCTGGGAAGGGAAGAAAGGAAGAAGGGAAAGCAAAGGGCAGAAGAGAAGGGGAGTGTTATATGAGAGGGGAGAGTCAGAAATACAGGAGCTGGGGCTGGAGAGGTGGCTCAGCTGTTAAGTCACTTGCCTCCAGTGCCTAAGGCCCACGGGTTCAATTCCCCAGATCCCACATAAGCCAGACCCACAAGGTGGTGGCCCTGGTGTTCTCTCTCTCTCTCTCTCTCTCTCTCTCTCTCTCTCTCTCTCTCTCTCTCTCACTCTCTCTCTCTACTAGAAAAATGAATAAATAAAAATTTAAAAAAAGAAATACAGGAGCTGTATTTACAACAGTTCATTTAAATGAGTGCAACAGTTACCTTTTCACTGCTGGAATAAACACTTAGCCAGAGCAGCTTATGGGAGGAAAGGATTTATTTCAGGTTTAGTTTCAGCATGGAGAAGCAAGCTAGCTCACTTCATTGTACATCCACAGCAGAGAGAGAAAGAGAAAAAAAAGCAAACACCAGCAAGCACTAGTTAATTCTGAACACACACAGGGCTGGATTCAAGAAGGACCCCCCAGGGACATACCTCCTCCAACAGGGCTCTGCCTCCCGGAGACTAAGCAGGAAACTTAATCACATACACCCTAGGCTATGGGGTCATTGCACACAAACCATCAAGTGAGCCTCTAGACAGTCAAAGTTCACATAGTATGGATCTAGTTTATGAGAGAGATATGTATTTTCCAAAACAGTGTTTCCCAAATCTGGTTGATTAACAGAATTATATAGGGGACAACTGTCAAAAATACAGGTTCCCAAAGATGTTATGAAAAAGCCATATAGAAACTTACTTCTTTGCTAATTTTTTAATATAATTAAAAAAAAAAGTTTGAGGGCCATACATGGTGGTTGGTGCCTTTAATCCCAGCCTGGGTACAAAATGAGTTCCAAGTCAGCCTGCGCTAGAGTGAGACCCTACCTTGAAAAACACCAACCCTCCCCCTAAAAAGAAAAAAAAAAAAAAAAGAAAACCAATTTGGCAATTTGGGCAGAAGTCCACTGTGGGGGCAGATAATGTTGCTTCCAGAAACCATAAATTGTCACAAGGAAATCCCGGTGCCAGGGGTGGGATCCCTCCTAATGAGGTATTGGTCAGGGAGGCCCCTGAAGCCTCCAAAACAATACAGACTATTATCAGTGCTTTTGGTTGCCCACTAGAATTAAGTGGTAAAACCTATTGCTGAAGATACCACCACACACAAAGGTTGCAGACACTGAGAACTCAAGCTTGACAGCTCTGGAAGCCTGGCAAGTGCTATGCAGGCTAGGCAGGCTGGGAGTGTGTGTGGGTGTGGGAGATGACATTAACAGTCTTAACTAACCAGCTGGGCAAAATGCGCTCACTGTCACAGAAGTGGCCTGTTATGGAGTAACCAGTTGCCCTCTTGATTGGATTTTGGGCTTGGCTCCTTGGGAAGAATTCATGCCAATACCGAAAAGCTAATCAGAAGCCTAGGGCTGGGAAGGCAGGGCCTAGCAGGGTGGCCACTACTGTTGCTCGTCTGAATGGATATGCTGTGCCTATCAAGTTGTCCTTTAAATATTTGTGCCCATGGATTAGTGTTCGTCTACATTTGGTCAGGAAACTTCCTTTTGCAGATGGCAGTGACTACAGGGGAAGACTCAAAACTCGCCAAAGAGCTGGGAATAAATCATTACTGAGTGCTCAGCACTAAGACATTTGTCTCACCTTCCAAAGCTCAGGGAACATTACATAAGAGCGGGTGGAAAGAACTGATGGAGTCAGAGGATTGGCAGAAATGTTTTGAAACATTGTCTTTTAGACATGAAGCGGCCACCGCATTTATGACTTCATAGCAACTGTGCATGCCCTGCCTAATACTGGGCCCATCAACATTCCATCCTGGATGACAGAGGAGGGCAAAATAAAATATAAGACATCAATGTACGGCCTCGCTTGAAAGAATGGGTTTAATAGAAGTGGGACAAGGGAAGGTGGATGAGGGAGGTGGTAATGATCAAATGCATAGTGTACATGTATGGAAACTGTCAATTAAAAAGTTAAAAAAATATAGGCTCTCCCACTTTTTGAAAGACTGAATTATTAAAAAATTTTATTGTATTTTTCTAACAATTTTAAACACGTATATAATGTGTGTTAATACTTTTTCATCATATTCACCCCCATTACCTCCTCATATCCCAGTGCTCCCCTTGATGAATTCCTTCTTCCCAACTAGTCCCACCTCTACTTTGATGCCTTTGGGAGAGGAGGACCCCATTAATTAGCGGTAGGCTATTTGCTGGAGCATGGACAACTCACCAGCGGCTACAGCACTGAGGAAAATGCCTCCCTCCCCTATAATAGCACTGAGGAAAATGTTTCCTACTCCCTAATACTGAAAAAGTGGTCCCCCCCCAAACCCGAAACCTGCCAATAACTCCTCAGGAAGGGGTGGGGCTTTATGAGCCTCTCACCATCCCTGACAGAATGTTGATGAGCTCAATCTTGTTAAGACCTTGTGCAGGTAACCAGATACTGTGGGTTTGGTTGTTTTTAACTTTCCAGTTGATTGTGGTGATTCAAGATTTGAGAATGACTTTGTCAATATATGATTATCTTTCCACTCATAATGATTTAGCCAAACTTCATTCATTTTCAGTATCTTGATCAACAGTTTAGAAAAAATTAGAAGAGGTTCAAAGAAAAAGAGTTTTGAAGATTGATTCTTAGATATCCCTCCAATTACAGCAGCCTGGAAAACGGGTTCAAGGAGAAAGGATGAGTTAGGAGAAGATCACTTAGTGATAAAATGCTGTTGTTCTAACCAAATTCAGACTGAAGTTCTGTACTGTTTTGGCTTTGGAATAATAAACAGGATAGAGGTGACTTGGTTTTTGTTTGTCACGAAGAACTGTACCCTTACAATTTAGACAGGACTACAACAGGACATTTGGATTTACAGGCTAAGATGACCACTACATACATAACACATTTGAAAGTCAGTATTCTGGGCCGAAGAGATGCCTTAGCAGTTAAGGCACTTGCTGCAATGCAGAAGGACCTGAGTTCAATTCCCTAGTGCCCATGTAAAGCCAGATACACAAGAGGGCGCATGTGTCTGGAATTCATTTGCAGTGGCTGGAGGCCCTGGCATGCTCTCTCTGTCTCTCTCTCTCTCTCACATAAATATTTTTAAAGTCAGTATTCCTTGGCCTAGAAACATGCACCATGCAGTTATGTCATGAGACCCTACCCATGTCTGAAAGTAGAAGACACCATGAAAACGACAAGCATAATGATAATGGTTATTAGCTTTTTGAAAGTCTTGCTCTAACCTTGGCTGCCCTAGAACTTACTCTATGATCAGATGGAAGTCAAATTTGTAGCAATCCTCCTGCTGCTTCTGCTTAAGTGATAGGATTATAGTCATGGATCCCTACAACCAGGCAGTGAAGATTATTTTTGCTGGATGTGGTGGCCCACACCTTTAATCCCAGCACTTGAGAGGCAGAGGTAGGAGGATCACTCCAGCCTGAGCTAAAGACAGACCCTACCTCAAAATAATAACCATCAGAGGACTATATGTCTTATAAATCCACAGAAGCACTGTTTACCTCTAACAAGAGGGAAAAAGGCACTACTCAAATAGTGTCTCAGTGAACAAGCAGATTTCATATACTTGGCTTGTGTTGACACTTATTGCCTCTTCAAGTACTTGAGAATCTTCACAAGCAGGTCATTTAGAATACAAACGTGGCATGCAATTTCATGGGCTCCAGCAGAATGCCAGTGGGGCAGAAAGCCTAGTGGTGGTGTTCTCTGGCCATTTCATTTTATGTTCATTACAAAAGACTAATTCTTATGCTCTTCGGGGCCCAAATCTGGACTCTCAGACATCTGAGAATAACACTTTTTGCAGAGACTATTAGCTGTGTTAAAAACATGAAAAGCCAAAAAAAAAAAAAAAGGCTGGAGAGATGGCTTAGCGGTTAAGGCACTTGCCTCCAGTGCCTAAGGCCCCGGGTTCAATTCCCCAGGACCCACATAAGCCAGACCCACAAGGTGGTGGTCCTGGTGCTTGCTCTCTCTCTCTGCTTGAAAATGAATAAATAAAAAAAATTTTAAAAATGTACTTTCCATGTAATTGGGTTTATATATTTTTATATAATTTTGCTGTTTTTGGTTGTGTGTAGTATGTACGCTAATATTGCATTGTTTGTGGATGTGCATGCCCCAATGTGCAGAGACCAGAGAAGGGTGTCCTATCACTCATCTTTGTTTCTTAGAGAAAGCTAATTGGATTTTTTCTAGGTAGGGTCTCACTTCAAGCCAGGCTAACCTGAAATTCAGTGTAGTCTCAGGGTGGCCTCAAACTCATGGCAATCCACCTGTGCCTCCTGTTTTCCATCAGACTGGCTGACCAGTGAGCCTGTCTGCCCAACCCCAACACTAGGGTTGTAAGTGTGCATGGTGACATCCAGCATTTTACTTGAGTGCTTGCACAAGTGCTTACTCAGAGCCATCTTCCCAATCCCCAGCTCCCAAGTGGTGTCATAGGGAAGAGTCCAAGTACCTCAGATGTGAGCCGCCACATCCAGCTTTGAAGTGATTATCTAACAGAATACTGAAATTCTAACCATTCATGTCCCTTATATCACATATAGCACATTAAGAGGACACACTAAGAGGACACACACTAAGTATCAAGCATGGAACTGCTCCTTTAGTTTGCTTCTGATCAAATTCTTGGAACATGACATACCTATGATTGCTGGTAGCCTGTGGTAGCATCGATACTGACCTCTGCAAGGTCCCAACTGCAAAGAATGACTCCCCTCACTGGAAACAAATTACTAATCTCAAGCTGGGCATGAGACTGCAGCAAGAGATGAAGTCAGCCTGGGATAGAGTATGACCTTGTTCTAAACAAGTGGAAAGTTAGCACTCAGGGAAGTGTTCAAGGCCAGCCTGAGCTATGCAGTTTCAATATGAAAATAATCTTAAACCTTTTATTAGTTTCACACAGCTAAATGCATTCTCAACTTTCCAAATTCTAAAAAATTACCGAGACACAAACCCACGTGGACTTTCCCAACTTGGTTAACTATTAGCTCCAATAAGAAACCCAGTATCAAACCTGAGGCCCTGTCTTTAGGGCCCACTAGAAAATTACTCAAATATTAGCCCATTTATAGAATGGGAAACATGGTGCTAAATCTCAGTGTATGTTGCAAAATTAAATCCTATGCACCTTAGACTCAGGGAAAATTGAATCCTAGAATCTGAGTAGAAATGTCTTCTGTAGGTACCTTACACATGTGAGAATCCCTATCCAAATTAAGCACTTAAACATTAATTTGTCATAGTTGAAGTCAGATATGGTGTCATGCCTGCTGCCCTAGCATTTGGGAGGCTAAAGCAGGATTACCACACATTTGAAGCCAAATTCTGCTCTACAGTTAAATTCTGCAGCTAGTTGAAGATACTTTTTTTTGTTTTTCAAGGTAGGGTCTCACTCTAGCCCAGTTGCTACATATTTTTAAAGTGACTCTGAAATGTTTGCTATTTCTAACTAAGACTTATCAAACTCATGGATCTACAAGCCTATCATCTTCCCACCAAAATCTTACCTCACCTCCCAAAACCTTAAAATTTTACTATTTTAAGGGCTAGGGCTGTAACTGGTAGAGCAAGCAACACCAAGTTGAATCTCCAACACATGAATCTGTTTTGGTGACAGTTAGCTCAGAGGTTAAAAGTGCTTATACTCAGCAAGCCTGAGGGGAGTCAATTCCCCAGAATTCACACAAAGGTGGACACAGTATGCAGTACCTGGAATTCCAGCCCTAGGGCAAAATGGGAAGCATAGAAAAGCAGGCTAGCTCCCCAACACCAAGGTTCAGGCAGCCCTGCCTTAATCAAGGTAGGAAACACCTGAAATTGTCCTGACTTCCACACATGCCCACTTTTTTTAAGTCCTCTTAAGATTCAACAAATTTCTCTCCTAAATGCAATAATCTTCAATCCAACTGCAATTCTGTATCCTTCACATCAAAGGAGACATTACTTAGAACATAGACTTCTGTAGAATTTATCTTCATTTGAGGCACAAGCAGCAGCAAAGAACTGGCAGATTCAGTGATGGGGTATTCTACTACAGTCATCATGAGAAGCACAGGTCTTCGTTCCAGTTGGCCCGTGAGGATAAAACTGTCATTGTTCTTTATTATTGGCTTTGATACCTGCAAAGACCAAGCCCATGTCTCCACATTATAGACACAGCCCAAACTAAACTTTTCTGCCAAGTCTTGCTAGTTTGCTTTTCTCAGTGTCACTAGGAAAACCACCACAAAACAAAGGTAGTTATAACTTTAAGACTGTTTGATCCTCACGGTGCCTATGCAGTTCTTCATAAATTGCTGGTCACCTGTCATACCTAAGATTAGCAATGGAGAATAAACTTACATACAATATAGTCATGCATGACAGGCACAGCTGCAAAGTGGAATATGAAACCATCTCTATTTTCCCCATTTAGGAATCTAAGGCTCATAACCCAATGAACAAAGATTATTTCCCTCTGTACATGGCTTTATTATTTACATAATACAATAGAGCATCAATGCTGAACAGCATGATTATGTGCAACACATAAATATGAACTATCTGTAAACAGACACCTGCAGATCTAACTCCGAACTAATAAGGTACATAAACTGAAGGCAAAACCGAATGCTTTAATAAAAACTAGGACTCAACACTGCAGTAAATCAGGAGTAGTGCTGTGTACACACTTAAAACTATTTACAGATGAAAACAGGCATTATCACACAACACTAATTTATACTTATATAGAAAAAAAACACAAGTTTCATACATCACAAAAAACCTTCCATTAGAACACAGAAGTGAGATTACCAGACAAGCATCAGTGAAATATACTGCCTTTTCTAGTTGTTATTGTACAATGCTGTAGATAATGCAGCCCATGCAATACACCCAAGAACACTAGAGTCCTACACCCAAATACAATAATGGTAAGCAGCCCTCTGCACTGCAAGTGGTGCTGTATACCACGAAGAAGTCTACTGCAGCCGTGTTGGTTATGATTTTCCATGCAGAAGGGTAGTTACATTTAAGAAATGAAGTCTTTAAAAAGCTTTGAACATTCTTTCTTGAACCAAAACATTCAACAGAAGATATACATGAAAAATTAACTGTTCAGATACCTTTGCAACTTAAAATTCAGATGCATGTTATTTAATAGAGCTGCTGCATATGAAAAACAAACGTAGTTTTAATTTCTTCTTGTAAACAAATCAATCCTAGCGCAGTTCTCTGCTACATTTACAAAGAACAATGCAGACATCTTCTGGTGCAGGCCAGCACAGTAAGCTTCAGATTATTTCAACACCCTGCTGTTGGCTTGATGATTTTATTCATGACCAGTGGAGATGTTACCTTGCGCTCAATGCTGTAAAGGACAGCTTTCAGACCATTTAACCAGGCTTACACATGGCAAATACTGGCTTTCACAGAAAGTTAAAAGCTGATCCTCTTTATAGCATCTTCCTGCTTCCAAAAAACATGTGGAAATTAAGAGGGTGATGTTTAACTATGGTAGTAGACTGCCAGTCCTTTTCTGGTGTACCATTTTTTTAAAATACAGGCACATAACACTAGCCGAAGATTATACCTTGATTACATTCCCAAAAGGCAGATATGCTGCAAACATGCAGAGATTTCATTCCTTTTGTTTGGCACATTTTGTCCCTATTACCTGTGTATTTCAATTTGCTGTATAGATTTTCATCCAATTTTGAGGGGAGGGCATATACATTTTGAAGGGCTGTATCTATCCAATTCTGCCTGTAACAAACACCCAAACATCCTAAAGTATCAACTGTAAGACAGACAAGTGTAAAGTAAAACTCTGGAGAACATCAAAGGAAAATGGCCATGCATCTGCTCTTTAATGTTTTCCTACGATATATTAAAATAAAAACAAAGTTTCAGTCTCTTCACGTGTGGTAACCTATATTCTCTGGATTTTCTCAGCCACAACAACTGGATTTTCTTTTCTGATTTTTGCTGCAGCTTCTGCTTTGTAATCATATGGACAGTTGTGCTTGTCAGAATAACGGTGAAGTCCACAAAACAAATTTCCACACCGGCAGTCAAACCCTGTGAAATCAAGAGGAAGGTGCATCACTCAGCAACTTGTGGCAAAAAAGAAGTCACTATAGAAAAAAATTGACTTTCATAGTTTTGCAACATAAGACTCTTGACAACTAGTTAGAAGCTATACAGGTTCTAAGGTCAGGCTGACTGAATTCAACAGTTCAACCACACCACAGGGCAAAACTAGGTGTGAAAAATCGCACAAGACCAACTATGAGAAATAAACAAGTACCAGAAACAGTTCATGCCTAGCTTAAAGATGGTTACTGCTTTTAGTTCAGAAACCCTTTTCCTACCAGTAGCAAAGGAAATAATCAAAAGGGAGACTTTAATTTATCTACTAATGGGAAACAACCCAGAAAATCTAAAGTTAATGTCACATAATGAAGATGGCATGAAAATTACATTCAATTTTTCAACCCACCCTTTCTGTGAAGTCTTAAAAGTTTTTTTTTTTTTTTTTTTGGTCTTCCGAGGTAGAGTCTCGCTCTAGCCCAGCTGACCTGCAATTCACTCTTTAGTCTCAGGCTGGCCTCGAACTCATGGCGATCCTCCTACCTCTGCCTCCGGATTAAAGGCATGTGCCACCACACCCAGAAGAATTTTTTTTTTTTTTTTGAAAAAAACATGCAAGGCCAAACTGTCCCTCATGTAGTGACCAAGAACTCTTTTCATACAGGCAATAAGATAGACATTGACTTATGTGCTCTTAATACCTGTAAGGCCAACTTTCTTCCTACACATAAAACATCTGTTCTTCTTTGGTTTGGGCAACTCAGGAGCTTTTTCTTCACTTTGAGAAGTACTGGGCTGAGACACTGATGGACTGGGCTGAGTGACAACTGAAAAACAAGGTTAGAAATGACAAAAATTTCTCAAAAGATCACAACTTGACAATGATCTAAGTTAAAAAGAAAAATGTTTAAGATTTGGAATGTTTAAGAAGTTGTTCTTATAAAAATTTAAACACTCTTCCACGTTAGTATTTTTTAAGTCTGAGAATTTCCTGCCAATTCCTATATTAGAAAGTACTCATCTTTTATGAAATGATCGGTTAAGAAATGCCATTAAACTCTCTTATAACAGCCAGTTTCCAGAAAAAAGCTGTAGATTTTTTTTTCCTAAAGCAAACTTTTAAATTCAAGTCTATTACTTTTTTTTCAGAAATTCTGTGAATTTCCAGGGCACTTGACAATGGGCATATAAAGATTTTAATGAAGTCAGCAAAATTTGGCAAAAGTCAAACCATTTATCAACTTAAAACAATTCCATAATAATTAGACTTCATTTTCACAGGTGTATCCCACTGCCTTATAGAAAAAATCCTTTAAAAATCTTTAACAAACATAATGGCTGCATTTCAATTTTATAGTATTAGCTGTTCTATAAGTTGAACCAGAACCTTATTTCCATTTTGACACTGGGTCTCACACTGTAGCTCAGGCTGTCCTTGAACTCAAGACAACAGTCCTTTCTAGGCCTCAAAAGCATGAGATTACAGGTATGAGCCACCATGCTGTGCTTCAGATCATGAATTCTTTTTTAAGCACAACTTTGTTTTTAATATGCAATCAAAAATGTAATCTACCAAAAAGTTCAATCTTTTCTCCATGTACAAGGGTTAGTCTTAAATCTGAGCTCACATTTAACATCAACAAAGTTTGTTGCTGAACTTATACTGCTGAAATAAAGCCCATATATTTCTACTTCAAAATACCAAATTTTCTCAAACATAATCCAACTATGACCTGAAACACTGTAAATTCTTAATGTAACCTAAACCCTAATAACAAATTATACATGCAGTGTGTTGCCTCCAAAATATGCCACTTCTGGTGATATTAGCACATCTGTGCTTCTAGGAGACAGGCAGATTGATTTAATAATTGGAAGTGTGTCAGCCATTCCTTTGCCATACCTGGAAATAACAGTAAGCTCCTCAGACATACAAAGCAGGGGAGAGGAAAAAAATATAAAACAACAAATAGTGAACTATCAAGTAATAATGAATGCAGATGCTAGCTAAGAGCTGACTAAACTTTTAATGTCAGTAATTTATAAAGCAGATCAGACATTTGATCTTTTTTTTCAAAGAATAGAACTCATTTAAAATATATAGATTCACCTACCATTTGGTGGCCCAAGATTCTGACCTTCTAAGACTACAGTATATAAAAAATTGACTACATTAAAAACCCAAGCCTCCAGGGTAAACTGCACATCTTTTGACACTTTTCCCCCCCACAATATTTATACTGCATTCAGTATTCTCTCTGCAAAGAACATGAACTGGTAAGAATAAATCATGTACACACAGCCTGACTTGTTTGAATTGTCTTCCTGCAACATTAGAGCAGTTCTAGTTGTGCTAGAAAAAGCCTCAAATCAACTACCTTGTGAAACCAAAATGCCCTCTGAGTTTTAAACTCCTATAAAATAAGCGATTGGGATGTAACATTTCTAATCTCAACTTTTCAGTGTTCCTTCCTTGTGTTCTTTTGCTTGACTTTTTAAAAACAGCTTGTCAAGACTTAGTAGTTTATAAAACTTTCAATGACCTGGAAATTTAAGGCCATCAAGTTCTAAACATTTGTCTCCAGCTGACAAACATGCTCAATCTTTAGTAAGGAGGTAACAGGGATGAGCAGAAGGAGAGAGTAAAGATCACCACTGCTTTTTATACTTCATGACACTAGTTCTTTGCTTGGCCTGCATTTTATCATTCTCCATCCTCTTGGGTCCTTCAATGGCAAGGAGAGAATCCCACCACCAACTCTTGCCGTACTAGCAAATTCAGAACTGAACTAGTATTAAACTTAAAAAAGCATACCTGGCTCTGACACCTCTGTTTTCGGGGTAGTTATTTTGTCCTCTCTTGAAATGCTCATTTCTGTCATTTGCTGAGTTACAGGCAAGGCAGCCACAGGCACATTTCTATTTGAGTTCAAGCAAACAATTATTTTTAAAGATATTAAGTGTACTTCTTTCTAAGTTGTCAGTTCAACTCTAAATTATGTTATTTCCAACATGATCAAATGGAGCTAGATAACTTTAAATTTTGGAAAAAGTTATTGGATGCCCAGTGTAAATGGGTGAGAATAAACAAACAAGTTGATAAATGTCTCATCATCTCATGGCTGCATATGTGTATAGATCACCATTCTGGATATCCAACTGACGTTTAGCTGTGCCTTAAGGACAAAAGGAGCAGCTGTTCTCAAACCCTTTGCTTGGCACTTTCATCGTCTGCAGAATCTCTCTACAGGCCCTATCCTCAATTACAAGGAAATAAAAACAAAGCATTTTCAACAGTGTCCTGGAGTGTGTTATAGGTTTTGTTTGTGATAGACATCTACTCAAAGACCAAGAGTGAGATATTAAAGGACATTAGTATCCTTCACTGTACAAATGTAGATGAAGCCAAGGGCATCTGATATATTAACACTATTATATGGATAACATCTTGACTTTTCCTCATATCATACAAACCCTGCAACATTCACTCTTACCTTGATTTTTCAGATGTGCTGCCAGCAGCACCTTCACAGCTGGTTATACTAGTATCTGCTCTCTGTACAGATGCAGAATCTGAGGTAGGACTGTTGGAACCACTAGCTGTGCCTATTGTAAAAATAAAGGGGGGTGACTTGTAAGAAATAAACAAACACTACAAAACCCTTAGTACAAACTTAGGAACTATACTTGCATTTAATCAGGTTAATGATCTCATTTAGGCACCATCACTGCAAAGCAATCCTACACCTGAGTATCCGTACAAAAAATGTTAAGTCATATCCAGTGAACATAGGTATGAAACAGAACCTCAAAAGGCAACTGAAAAAGTTGCATGTAGAATAGTCTTTCACTTGTGAAGCAATCATTTGGGCTGGTGCCTGAATTTTAAGCTCTTGTCAGGCCTTCTCTTCTTGGGTTTTTGACATTCTTAGTGAATTCTTGATTCTAGTTTTCTCCATCAATTCTTCAAGTGTTTTTCCTTGGAAAACAACTTACCCATTGGGCTCATTCTGCCACTATTCTGCTGTCTCTGAAGATGTTCTTTGTAGCAAACAGAACACATTCCATTTGTCCTAGGGTTCCCATAAAAGCCACATCCTGTACTACACAGCATGGGCCCTGGGGTCTGGTTAGTCTCCTGAGCCATATTTCTGAGCTATAAACAAAACAAAGTTTTAGAAATTATGTCACCAAAATAAAAATATGGTACAATCATCAATGCATCTTTTTTATTTCTAAACACCAAGTCTGTTCCCCATAAAAGCTCAAATTGTACTAATTATGTAAACAGAAATATTTAAGTATTGGCTGCCTTTAAAAAACATGAAAGAACTGTTTTCGGACCAAAAAGATATTGTACCACTAAACTACAGTATATTATTTTAGTTTCAGTTTCTGCCAGTCATCAGAATTAAGTTTTAATCAATTTTGGCAGCTGGCATTTTTATGTACTGCTCTTTTACACCATTTCAAATGTTTAACTTCATGAGCTAAAATGATGGGGGGGGGGGGGAAGCAACACCTAAACCTTTTTAAGCTTCCCGAATTCTGAATTTACCTTTAAAAAGATAATAAAACCACACTTTAACTTTTTTTTTATTTTAAGAAGTTCTTTATTTTTTATTTGTAATATTTTATTCATTTTTCAAGCAGGCACACCAGGGCCACCACCTTGTGGGTTTGGCTCATGTGGGTACTCGGGAATTGAACCAGGGGCCTCAGGCACTGGAGGCAAGTGCCTTAACCGCTGAGCCATCTCTCCAGCCCCACACTTTAACCAGGAGTGCCTTTAATCCCAGCACTTGGGAGGTAAGAGGATCACTGTGAACTTCAGCCTAAGACTACATAGTGTATTGCAGGCCAACCTGGGCTAGAGGAGACCCACATCAAAAATAAATAACTTTCTTAAAAAACGTATTTGGGTCCCATCAGTAACTTGACAGTTCTGCTGTTGAGAAAAGTAGCTGCCACCCCAAGCTTATCCAGAAACGCACAAAGCAGCAGCCATAGATCTCTGGACCAAAGCACTTCCTTTCTTCACAACAAAAAGGAAAACCTTTTCAAGCTTAAACTCAACATAGAAAAGCAAAATAAAAATGTAACTTTTAGAAATATTTAATACTAAGCTACCAAAAGAACTTCATATAGTAAGCATATCTTTGCTCTTTCAAAGGGCTGGCTTCAATTGCCATAATAATGTGCTATATTTAATGTTTTTCTCTGGGTAGAAAATACATGTACATAGTAAAGAAAATTACTGTTGAAAGAGAATTGTGGGGGAGAAAGACTTTTTTTTTGAGAACATCTGATTAACAGGAACATGTGCTGTTTCAGTTATGCAGTAAAATACTGAGTTAGAGCAATGTTTTAGCAAGTATTAAACAGAATTTTGACAATTATCTACAGAAAGAGAGGAAAAGGGAATAATATATATGACTAGGTCAGAATTGGGACAATCATTGTCCAGCCTCAAAACATTTAAATGATAGCAATCTTTTTCAGTAACACAGGGCACTCAACTCTATTTCAAGCAAATCAAGCTTGCATGCAGTGATTAAGAGCCAGCTTAGAACAATAGTAATTTAGTAGACACTGTCTCTTTAAATAGTAAGTGGAATTTAGCTGACTCATTTTGGAGCAGGGTAGTGTAAACATTTCAACATCACTTCTCAAGTTTAATAAACACGCTTAGTTAAGGTTTTTAAATGTTGACAAAGGAGCACAAACGATGGTTCAAATAATAAATAGGGATTTTCATGTTCACTGTGCAAAACATGGCAATCTTTGCCCTATGCAACGTTTAGCCATCCTACAAGCCAGCTTAATTATTCTAGCTCACTACACTAACCACCATCACCTGGCATTGCCTTTACAAGTATACTGCAGGAATTTTAAGTCCAACTGCTCAACCCACATTTTCAGATAATTCAAATAAAACCTTTGTCATGTTAATAAAATGGAGAACACATCTACATTAAATAAATCTTGAAGGGAAACAGGACAGAAGCTGCTTACAGCCCCCCCCCAAATTCCCAGCCCTACAGAATGCCAGCCTTTAAAAAGCTATCACATGGGCACAGCTTGCCTTAATATTTCTCAGAAGCTTAGATCACATGGGAGGGCTCCTTCAGCCTGTCACAAGGCTGCAATGTGACAGGCTGAGCTGGATGGAGGCTCTCACATAAAGCCTAGTCAACAGGGGCCTCTGAAATCAGCTGCTATTTATATCTCAAAGCCTGCCAACTCCTACACAACCCCAAGAACTAAAGATGCAGCCTTCAAATATCTAACATAAGAAAACAAAAAAAATGCAATTAAAAAGCTGCCAGGTTTTCCAAATGTAGGGAGGATTAAAGAACAACCTCAGCTCCAATTTACAAGCTTAATTATTCATTCATGATAGAAAAGGGTCTTAAAAAAAGACATTGTGGAGCATGGAAACAAAACAATCCTTACAATTACAAATATTTGAGGGAGAAGAATGACAGCTTTTAAACGCTTCCATTTACCAAAAAACAAAAATACCAAGTTGTTAGAAACTTCAGTATTCATGCATCAGCTCTACCAGACAGTTAAATTTTTTTAGTATAAAGTGTGGCCTTTTCTAGCTCCTAACATAAATCCTGGCTTTGTAACTTAAAATTCCAGGCAAAATTCTTTTAAAAATATTTTGAAATATTGTTTCGGATGTATATGTTGGCTGTAGGATAAAAGCGCGCACACACACACTTCGCCTAGGTTCTTTTACCACTAACCTGACCTTGGACAAGTCCTTATCTTCCTATCTCGGGTTCCCTCAGCCAAATTAAAAAAAAAAAAAATTAGAAAGCTCCTTTCCAGGCTTAATATTGGATGGAAGAGACCGAAAAAAAATAGGGAACTAAAATTCTTTTCAAAAAAATGGGAATAGGACATTTTGATGAACTTGAAAAGTAAAAACTGAAATTATCTTCACCAACTGGAGCTCTAAAGTCAAAATAATTTTAAAAAAAAAACTCGTAAAAACGAGAATATGAAAATTGCCTGGATCTGAGAGTTACCGAGTACCCCACCATCTCCCCGGAGCGCAGAGCGCGCGGCCCGCACGGTCAAGTTCACGTCCCGCCCGGCGCAGGAACAAAGGGGAAGGAAGGATGTCGGGGTGCGGGGAGGCGGCCACGCCGAGCCCCGGCTCCGTCCGCTCCCTCCCCCTCCCGGCGAGGCCTTCTCGCTCCCAAAACCACTGAGTCATGCCCACCGCCGCCCGCCCGCCCGCGCGCGCGGCCCAGGCGAGCCCGTGCCTTTGTCTGCGGCCGGGGGCGACGCTGAGCACAGCCGTCCCGGCCCGACGCACGAGCCCGAGCTCCGCTCCGCCGCCGAGGCCGCACGCCGGGCTTTGTCCGCTGGGCTTCCTCCCCGGGCCGGCGCAGGCCCAGGCGCTCCGGGCCCACGCCCGCCCCGGCCCGACCCCACTCACCTCGCGGGCGGGCGGGCGGGCCCGGGTGCAGAACGGAGCGGGGATCGAGCGCCGCGCCGGCCGAGGCCTCCGGGAAGGGCCGAGCGGGCGGGCGGGCAGGCCGCCGCCGCGGGGCCGGGCGGGGGAGGCGCCGCCGCGGGGTCCTCCTTTGTTCCTGCAGCGGCGCCGAGCGTGGCCGGGCCGCGCCGCAGCTCGACGAGGGAGGAGGGAGCGGGGGAAGAGCGGAGGCCGCGGCCGCTACCGCTGCTCGCCCGCCGTCGCCACGCGCCTGCCTCCGCGAGCGCCGGGCCGGTCAGGGGCGCCGCGACGCAGCGCACGGAGCGAGGCCTGGGCACCTACGGGCTCCCGGGCTCCTGCCGCCGCCAGCCGGGGAAGCTGCGCGGCTCCCGGGGGCGAGCGGACGCCAAGCTCCAAGCACGCAGCTCCGCGGTCCCGACGACTGACGCGAGCGCTCCGCCGGGCGCCGGGGCTGAGGAAGGGGCCGGGGGCGGGGCCTGTGCGTCAGCGCCGACCCAGTGGGCACGCCGGCTGCGCGGTGACGTCGAGGGCCGGAGCCACGCCCCCGGGCGGGGCGAGCGCGAGCTGGCGGCCACCGGCCGGCCGGTGCCGAGTCACTGGAGCGGGGCGGCCGGCCCCTGGGTGGGGCCGCGGCGGAGCGCGTTTCTATTTTTAACCCGTTTGTCCGCCCTCGGCCTCCCTCCTTCCGACTTTCGCCTCCTGAGTTCTCACGCTGGGTCTGGAGCTCCGGGCCAGGCACCGTCCCTCCGGCTGCACGCCCCGCCCGTCCCCGGGGCCGCCGGAAGCGCGGGGAGGCGGCGCCCGCCCGCCGGGCCGCCCCAGGTCAGGCCCGCCGGCCTCGCTGTTCCGAACACACTGTCTTGGCCAGCCTGTCCAGATCCCTGGAAATCGACTCTCCCGGCGCTGCGCCGGCACCGGACGACAGCAGACGGCCCACGGAAGACAGGCGGCCGGGCCGCCCCGCGGCCGCGCCTGCAAAGTCCTGGGCATCGAACCCGAGCCTAGACGCTTCAAGCCGATCCAGTTGACTCCGGTTCCACAAAGCTGTTTTCTAGTGACTAAAGAGCACAGAGCAGGTAGAAGTCGATGGTTAGGGTTCCATTAGCAGCCACCAAGAGTGAGGTCCCTTCCCGATCCTCCACACTTGCCCAAAGAAGTTCTGGAAGTCTCTGCGCTGACCTGGGGTGGAGTCGAGCTTCAGGAGACGCTGCTGCCCTTTGCTCTGCGCCTGCGTTTCCAAATGGAGCCCCTCTCTGCACCTGGAACATAACCACGGGTTTAAAAATATATATGTTTCAGAGCCATTGCTGCCATCAGTTAATGTTTAGTCACTGGTGCCAGGATCACTGGAGTTTATTTCCTTAAGTCGTAAATAATAAAAACAGTCACTATTTACAGGCCATTTGCACCGCCATATATATGATTGTCCATTTGTAGGATAAGGTTGCCTGGAGCGTTAAAGGGCTTCGGGGTCCTGGAAATAAAATTCTTATTGAGAATAAAAATAACAGAGATAGATTCCCTTTCCTGAAATTAAGTTATGAGGAGGTAATTTCTGAAGAAGCGTAAATGAAAACAATTACCTAATGGCAATAAGGGAAGCTTTTAAAAAAATTATTTACAAGCAGAGAGAAAGAGAGGGCCTCTAGCTGCTGCAAGTGAACTCCAGAGGCTTGCGCCACTTTGTGCATCTGCCTTTATGTGGGCAGTGGGGAATCCAGCCAGGGAGGTTAGGCTTTGCAGGCAAGCACCTGTTGTTAACTCATCTCTCCAGTCTCAGTTTTAAAAATTGTTAAGCTTTCATTTATAGTTTTCTCTGACAATATTTTAGACAAGGATATATTAGTATTAGTTAAATTCCCTTCCACCGATTATTTCCTAGTAGTTCTCAAAATGAAGCTCCTGGTCCGGAGCTATATGAGCATCATTGTTAGAAAAGAAACAAAGTATTTTTAGCTGGGTGTGGTGGTTCACGCCTTTAATCGGGAGGCAGAGGTAGGAGGATCACCATGAGTTCAAGGCCACCCTGAGACTACATAGTGAATTCCAGGTCAGCCTGGTGCTAGAATGAGACCCTACATTGAAAACCAAAAAAAAAAAAAAAAAATCTTTATTTTTTGTTTTGCTAACATGACAGATTAAGGGACATGCTTCCAAGGAAGTCTTGTTTTGTGATGGTCTCTTTCTCTCTCTCTCTCTCTCTCTCTCTCTCTCTCTCTCTCTCTCTCTCTCTCTCTCTCTCTCTTTTTTAGTTTTTTGAGTTAGGGTCTTACTCTAGCCCAGACTGACCTGGAATTCAGTCCCAGGGTGGTCTGGAACTCACAGTGATCCTCCTACCTCTTCTGCCTCCTGAGTGCTGGGACCTCAAGGAGCCTCAGTATTCAGTTTAACTCCAATAGCAACCTTCATCACACACA
>PVHP010028316.1:0-23224 GCA_004024765.1 Zapus hudsonius | reverse complement strand
GGTTCCAATCAGTAGAATCTGTTTCTGGAAAGTTTCTGAAGTCGAGGTCCTGGCTATTGCTTGCGTCCATGGCCTGGATCACAGCTAAAAACCCTAACCTCTTTTCCCCCCGGGATACCGCGTGGCTTCTAGTTTGTCATCATGAACCGGAAGCCATCATTGCATATTTTTGATTTGTGTCTCTGCTTGTGTATTCCTTCACCTTCCATTGCATTACTACTTGCAGTCATGCCACCATCTCCATAAACCATCTCCAGCTTCCTGCATGGGAAGGACTTTCTCTGCCTACATCTTAGGGACCAGGGGCCCATGAGCTCCATTTCCACTGCTCTACTCTTTGTGTTAATCATTTTATATCTCTATCACTACATATCTTTGGTTATATTTCAAATATGTCAATGCTAAATAAGTTGGTTGCTAGCCTGGATTGCTTTCTTGAGTAGACAACCTCAACATCTGGATTTTTATGACATTCTTATCCTCAGTGTCCTCCAAATAGAACTTCCCTTCCTCATTCTCCCACTTGTTGTTCCAAGAGTCGGACCTTCAGTTATATAATAGTCATCCTTCTAGCTCAATGCCCATCCCAGCCTGCCCGGAGCTATTTTTACATCTTTTACCAACAGATGAAGTCAGTCTCTGCATGGTTCACCCTATATAGGTAACTGGTGGAAATCTTTATCCCTTATATGTTTCTACTTTTGTCTGAATTGTCTCCGTGTTCTTCTGCATCACCACCACTGATGGACAGCAACCTTATGCCTCCTGATCTCCATGACTTTCACTTCTGTCTGACCCAAGATACAACCAACTACAGCCAACAATTTCTAAGATGAGGTATGTTGGAACATACCCATCCCCATTCTTTTGCATATTTTGTGTGGCTGTTTTAATCCTATAATCACAGTAGAAAGACAGAGTAGTTAAGATATTAACCATGACTTACAGAATGAAAATATTTACTATGTGGTCCATTGTGGAAGAACTTGATGATAGTCTGCTGCCAACACCACCTGTTCTTTTGAAAATAGAAATAATTCACTCTTGCTCCAAGTGCTCCCCATGTTTATAGGATGAGAACTTCTTGGGCTGGAGAGATGACTCAGAGGTTAAGGGGCTTCCTTGCCAAGCCTGATGGCTTGTGTTCAATTCTTCAATACCCACGCAAAATCAGACACACAAAGTGGAGCATATGTCTGCAGTTTGTTTGCAGCAGCAAGAGGCCCTGGCATACTCATTTCATTCTCTCTCTCTCTCTCTCTCTCTCTCTCCCTTTAGCTCTCCTCTGCCTCCCTCTCCTTGAAAATAAATAAATAAAATATTTAACTTCTTGGGGTGATTCAACCTTTGATCTTAACTTTGCTTTCCAACCTCATCTCTTCATCTTCCAGCAGAGCATATGCTATAACCTCCTTGGATGTGCCATGCAGAATATTCCAGGCTCACTCCATGCCTCAAGGCCTATACAAAGTATTCTCCTCCCTTAAACCAACCCTTACGTTTCTCCCATTTACTTGGACACATCTTACTATTCCTATAAGATTCTAATTAGGTGACATTTCCCCCAAGAAAGCCCTCCCTAATCACAACACTTCCATCAGGAGTTCTCCCTGGTTCCCATATCTCTGTGCTTCCTTCTCAAATCTTACCTGTAACAACCACCTTGTCTTCGTCTTTCTCCCTTGACTACAAAATTCCTACAGACAGGAACTATGTATCTGTGTCAATGATTATGGTGTCTTGCAGGTAACTTAAGAAATGCTTGTGAGGTGCGTGTAATACTCATTTTCTCCATTCTTTTTCCCTTTCTATTTCTCTTCCATCCCTCTCCTCCTCGCTCTCCCCTTCTTCTTCTTCTTTCTCATGACAACAAAGTTTGGGATGCAAAATACAGAAGAGAAAAGAAAGAGAGATGGAAAAGGGCTGGAGGAAAGGAGGAAGAAAGGAAGGAGAAATAAACTTATACTAACTGAATAAATAAGTGGTATTTGTCCTCTGTCAAACGTTTCCTCTATTGTGAAATGGAAACAATAAAATCTAACATGTAAGTGTATTTGATGATCAAATAAAATATCATTTATAGAATCCCAGGGCATGGTTGTTACCTTAGCATTACTTAGCAATCAATAAATACAAGCCTGTTGTGCACACCTCCTACAGATGAACCAGAGTTCTAGTTTATTCAGTTCCAGAAGGATCTATTGACCTGAAACAAATACATAAGTAAATATAACCTTTGACTTTAAAAACTTACAAATCAATAAGTAAGGAAAAAGAGTCACTTCATTTCAAAGTGCAGTAAGAATGATGTCCTGAGACACCCAAATAAAAGGACTGCACTACCATGCAGTTTGTTTGAAATCACAAATTACAATTGATATACAGTTTTAAATTTTGATTTAAAAAATAAAATAAAAAGGGCTGGAGGGATGGCTTAGCAGTTAAGGTGTTTGCCTGCAAAGCAGAAGGACCTGAGTTTGATTCCCCAGTACCCAATGTAAAGCCAGATGCACAAGGTGACACATGTGTCCAGAGTTCATTTGCAGTGACTGGAGGCCCTGGTGTGCACGTTCTCTCTCTCTATCTGTCTCTTTTTCTCTATCTCTCACTCTCTCTCAAATACATAAATATTTTTAATTGTGAAAATAATACCAAAATTAAATATGATAGAGCTTTAACAACAAAAATAACAAAAAGTTTTTGGTTAAAATGATATTTGAATTTATGTTAAATAAGAATAAGATGTGCTGGTGAGATTTCCATCAATAAATTACTTACTAGCATGTGCAAGTCCCTGGGCTCAATTGCTGGTAGACACACACACACACACACACACACACACACACGAATAAGAATCAGTACAAGAAGTATAAGAAAAGCTTTTCATAGTACATTATCTAGAATTATAGAACATAAGATCCATAGTGTGCCTAAATTGTCTTTCCACAGAGCATGAGAAGCTCAGACTTGTCATTGAATGAATTTCAAACCTGTAGGGGAGAATCTGAATTTAGAACCTTAAACTAGCTGAAAACCTTAAAGCCTCTGTTAGATGAAACAATAGCAGCTTCAAGAAAAAAATAGTAACTCCAAATAGATTAACAGTAAGAGCATGTGCTCACTCTCACCCGGGTCCAGAAGAAGCCTCTTCTCAAGCTGCTTTTTATGGAGAGATAATATTTGTAAGTCTTTATGGGGTACATTATGGTAATTAGATACATCTATACAGTGTGTCTTAATGAAAGTAATAAGCATTTATATCTAATCAAACGGTAATCATTTTTATGTGTTGGGAATTTTTTACTCTCTTAGCCGTTCTGAAACATGTCATAGAAAATTTAACCAATAGCTTTAACTGTGCTGGAGAAAACCAGAACTAATTCCTACTCTCTGCTTTGGTGCTCACATACCCCGCTCCTGCCCTTCTGAGAGTTAATGACCACTGTTCGATTCCATTGTTCTACAATATTAATATTTTAGTGTTCACAAAAAAGATCACATGGTACTTCTCTGACTTATATCACATTACATAATGACTTAATTATTTATATCCCTATGACAACAAATGACTGGAAGTCATTCTTCTTTTGACTAAATAAGACTATTTCGTATGATATAAAAAATAGGAGGAGTACATTTATTGAGATACATATAATGTTTTATATATACTATATGTATAGTGAGATATAATGTTGCATAGAGTATAAATTGGGTTAAACATATCTCCTTAAATATTTATTTCATTACAGTGAAAACTTTCAAAATCATTCCTTTAAGTTTGTAAAATGTATAGTACATTATTGCTACCTATAGGCAACCTACTTGTAACAGTGTATCAGAGATTTTTGCTTCTATTTAACTGTTAGCTTAGTATCAGTATCCACTTTTCTCCATCTCTCACCCTATTCTTTCTCTTTTGCATCTGGTAACCACAGTACAACTTGAAACTTCTGTGAGACTGATTTTGCCAGATTCTTCTAAATGTTCCTGTGGTACCTGTCTTTATGTCCATGATTTTTTAACATAATTATTAAGGTTCCATTCATGTTGGCACAGTGATAGAATTTTCATACCACATATTCCATCTCTTAGACATACTGATTTCATTCCTTTTGTATATGAAAACTACATTGTGTGGTTTCTGGATAACATGGTAATTTTATTTTTAAATTATTGAACAATTATTTTTTTTTCTGTGGCTGATGACTGTCACTGGTAATATGATAAGGATTACTGAATCTCTAAATCATTTTGAGCACTATGAACATTTTAATAATTCATTCAAGTCCATTAATATAACATTTTGTCTCTATGTTCTCTTCAATTTCTTTCATCAACGTTTTATAATTTTCATTATAAAGATATTTCACTTTCTTGATTAAATTTATCCTAGGGTTTATACGTGTTTTTTTGCCATTTGCATTGGATTGGTTTCTTTTTTTTATTGTCCATAATGAGTTATATTTTTTCGTGGGCCAACAATGAGTTGTTATCCCCAATTCCTCATTGCCCTGCTTCCCCATCCCCAGTCAGCTGGACATCTTCCTCTGTGGGCCGTCTGGATCAGTCTTTGTGGTAGGGGACCATGGATAGCCTAGTATTCAGCCGGGTTCTCCTGACCCAAGTGTGTTGTTACTGAGGGGTGCCATGCTTCTGATAATCTCCCCCACCACGGCTCTCACAATCTTTCTGCCCCCTCTTCCCCTCAGTTCTCTGAGTCGTGGTGGGTGAGTATTAAGGCTGCTTTAATGTTGTGAGTTTAGGGGTTTTTGTGTCGAGATTCTTTGATTTCTGTCGCACTGGCTTATCCTTTGTTGATTGAATGGCTATGGCTGTGGGTCCCTAGTTCTATTTCAAATAATCCTCCATTACCATAGAAAAACACTAGTAATTTTATGCTAATTTTATAACCTATAAACCGGCCAGATTCATTTATTAATTGTAATAATTTTGGGTGGGGCTTTATATCATCTACAAAGAATGATGATTGGACTTGTTAATCAATACACATGGGTTTATTTATTTTTATTTATTTATTTTATTTCGCATGGGTTTAAAAGTTAGTTGTTTATTATTAATCTACTATATTTATGTAGATTCTAACATTTTGCTTTTTATTGATTTCTGGTTTTATTATATTGTGATAAGAAAACAATACTTCACATGATTTCCAGGTTTTTAAAAATTGATTAAAACTTATTTTCTAGCTTATCATGTGACCTATCCTGAAGAGAGTTCTATGTACTAGTAAGAAAAATGTGTATTCACATGCTTTTAGATTGATTACTTTTTTGGAGATAGCTGTTGGTACACATTATATAATGGGCAATTTGACTTTTGTACTTCTTGCCATTCTAGTATAACTCTTGGTAAAAACAGGCTATTACAAAACCCAATTATTAATATATTGAATATTATCTATCTCCTCTTTGAAAACTGTTAATATCTGCTTTAACATTTTTGGTTATTCTTACATTAGCTGAATGTACACTTAGGATTGTTAGTTTCTCTAGCAAAATTGGCACTTTTCACTATATAATTACCTTCTATGTTTTCTTTTTTGTTTGTTTTAAATCTACTTTATTTGAAGTAAAGTTTGACTAATCCTTATTTCTCTGCATGGAAAAAGTTATTTCATCCCTTCTTTTTATGTTTACACATACCTTTGGAGGTAAAGTGAGTTTCTTGTAAGTAACACATAGTTGGGCCCTAAGTTGTAAAAATTCAGTCATTTAATTGGAGAATGTAAGCCATTTATATTTAAGGTAATTATCAGTGGGCAAAGTCTCAGTACATTCATTATATAACTTGTCTGCTGGTTTTGTTTTAATTCTTTTCTTTATTCCTCATTTAAAGTCTTTTTATATGGTTAAGTAATTTGATAGAATCACATGTTTCATTCTTTCCTTAATATTTATTTTTTTGTCTTTTGTAGATATTTGCTTTGTGGTTACCAGGAGAATTATTTTTAGTCTTAACTATGACAAGATATGTTTAATTGATAATTTAACATGACCATGAAGATAATAATAGAAACAGACAAAATAAAACAAAAAATATATAACACCAAACTTTGTATTTATAATCCATGCTTCTCAATATTTTACTTTTGATATTTTATAGCTTTCTATGTGGCCAAGCTCTCAACACATGAATTAAATTTTATAAATTTATGCTGCAGTAGTTTTAGTTTTTTATATTTATTTATTTATTTATTTATTTATTTATTTATTTATTTGCAAGCAGAGAGGCTAGAGAGAAGAGAGACAGACAGGAAGAATGGGCATGCCAGGGCATCCAGCCCCTGACAACCAACATCAGACACATGCACCTCCTCCTGCTTGTGCTCTACATGGATAATGGGGATTTGAACCCTGGTCCTTAGGCTTTTCAGGCAAGTGCCTTAACCGCTTAGCTATTTCTCCAGTCCCTGAAGTTTAGTTTTTAATAACTTGATTTGGTAAGATGACCAACTCAGGTAAATCACCTTATTTTAAGGAAGCATTTAGGGACATGGGTGTTTAGGGGCCATGTCAAGGTTTGATCCAGGTGTACCCCAAAAAAGAATGTGTTCTGAATGCTGGATCCCTAGCTGATGGTAGTATGGGTTTTAGAACTTTGTTTGAGCTGTGTTGTCGGTGGTGGACTTATGGGTGTTAAAAGGCAGCTTCCCTTTGCCATGGTTTGGCACACCTTCCTGCCACTGTTTGGGGTTCTGTGGCAGAGATGATGTCCACCCTTTGCTCATGCCATCATTTCCCCTGCCTTCAATGAGAGTCCATCAGTCAAAATAAGCCCATTCCTCCACAAGCAGCTTTTGCTTGGGTTTTTCCATGCAGCAACAAGAAACCTGACTACAACAGTTTTGGTACAAGAAGTGAAGTCATTTGTTGCTGCTAGAACCCTGATTCTGTGGCCTTGGCCTTTCAAAACTGATTTGCAGGAGGAATGGGGAAGGATTTGAAACCTCAGCCTAACACATGCCTGACAATGCTGTCAGTACAGCTTGATGGAGCATTCTGGTCAGAGTTGAAAGACCTGAATGCAGTCAAAACTATTGACTGTGAGGTTTGACTTACAGGGATGAGCAACAACTTTGTTGGGACTGTGCCAGAGCAGTTTTCGTGAGAGGCTTGCTGCGTTCTGCCTGCCTGTGTCCTAGGAACCTGTGCAGGGTTGCTTTGCATAGGAATGGACTGGTGTGAACAGATGGAGATGGCACAGAAAGAAAGGAAAACTTTGCAGTGAAATTGCTGCCTGTTAAACTGCAATTGTTTGAGAAATGACAACCATTGAGATTGGGCCAGGTGGTCTGCATTGGGACAGCAGGAAAAATAAGGACTCTTTTGAAGTAAGGACCTGAATGCTGAAGGAGGTTTCCTGCTCTTCAGAGTTGGCTTTATTCCCCACTGGATTAACAAATTGGTAGACCACCTGGTACTATGGAGTATAACAAATGCAGTAAGAGAGGGCTATTGGATTTGCAACACGATTTTTGGCCATGGGCAGTGTGAAGCAGGTGTATTGGATTAGATGAGTGGAGTACTGGTGTACCAGGGACTCCTGGAACTGCAAATGAACTCCAGATGTGTGTGCCACTTTGTGCATCTGGCTTTGCAAGAAACTGCTTTTTAGTGCTGAGCCATCTTTCTAGCCTCTAATTGAGTTAAATTTCACAAGGGACTTTGACCTCCTAATAACTGGATATTTATATCCTCTAGGTTTCTGAATTGTTTCATACTTATTTGAATAAAATATGTGCCATACTCAAGTCTTTCTTGAACACCTAAAAATTTGCTTTCCTAATAGTGCTTCACAATTCCTATAAGCTTTTTTCTTTATTCTTTCTATTCTATCTCTCAACTGTGCCTTTGCACCCACTAAATCTTTCTTCCATTACACTGATGCCTTTTACTTAACTGTGTATATACTTTTAACTCGTGAATTTCTATATATTTTAATAACATCTTTATGTTTCTCTGTTTGAATATTCAACTGTTTCTCTATATTTTGTTCAAGCTTATGGAGAATGTCAAACAGCTATCTTATAGAAACCTGGTCTAAGAATTGTTCCATACTTATCTACATGGTCATTTGTTGGCACCTTACTTTGCATTTTACATGAGCTCATGGAAGCTTTTGATGCTGGTATGCAGTATCACATAAGCATAGAAGGATTAAGTATTTATGCCATTCTTCCTAAACTGCCTTTGTGTGTTCCTCTTTCTAGAAATAAACAGCAGGCGGTTCATTTTCTCTAAGCCTATAGTAATTCCCATGATTTCAGCTCTAGATAGTACCCACATTCAAATTTGCCCAGAGTCTGATGTCTGTATGTTGCCACTTCTCCAGTACCAGAGAACAATCCAAGCTCATGTTTGTCCAAAATATACTGTGTACTTATTCAAGAGATAGGGTGCCAAGAAAGTTCTGTCTCCACAAGCCTCTCTTTAGAATCAAATTACATCCAGATGCCCTGCCTCAAGTTATATGCAAGTGGTCAAGCAATTTAGGATTCTGTCCAACTCTGAAGACAATTACTCTTTTAACTTGTGACCACCTGTGCCACCAAGCTGTGTCACATGTTGAACCTACAGCCCATCAAATCCAGCACTACACTGAGTTAAAATAAAGGTACACAAAGCTAAAGGTTGCCAATTACTGAGCTAGTATTCTGGCACAAGGACCCTGCAACCAGTCACCGGTGATAATAACTTGAATAAAAGTCTGAAGACTTAGGTTAAATGTATTTGTATAGCACTGGGTCTGTTCTAGAAGCTTCTTAAAGGTACATTTCACTGCCTAACACTGAGTTCCAGGACAAAATTTTATGCTTACTACACTTTCCTGCTGCCAGAAAATGAGGTCTAACACACACTGTGCTGCTTAAAGTTGGAGAAATAAATACCACGGCAATCTTTTGGACACATGGCATGCTAAACTGGGTCATGACAGAGTCTTCAGATAGGAAAAGACCACACAATTTCAGGGGTTCACTAAGGTCCATACTATAGCTGGTAGTAAAACTTTTCAACTATATTCTCTTTCATTGATTGAAGCTTTTGCTCCAAGATTTCTGGCTGGTTCTTATGTATTATTGATTGGTATTAGTAGTTAATTTCTATCTCTTTGGTGAATATCTCATTCATACCTTAAAGTACTTTCTCATTTTTTGAATTCATATCTATATTTTCTTGCATCCTGCTAAGTTTTCTTTGGATGATGACTTTAAATTCTTTTTCAAGTACTACAATATCTCCTTCGATGTAGGATCTACTTCTGGAGAATTATCACTGGCACTGAAGATGCCATGTTTCCTTTTGTGTTTCTTGAATCCTCACATTGATGTAGGGACATCCAGTATGACAGTTGTCTCTTGATTTTTATGAAGTAGTTTTTGAAGAAAATGTTGTTTGGTTAAGTGGGATATAAAGTATTGGTTTGCTATCTATACTGATTTGGGTGGTAGTGAACACAGTATTGTCATCCCTGGTAGATTTTGTCAACTTTGATGGACACCAGCTTTGTCTGTTAGTTCCTCAATAGTGTTGTCTGTAGCAGCTCATGAAGGTAGCTGTATGACTTCACAGTAGATACAGACCTCCACTACATATCTCAAAGTTCCAGAGTTTGGCACTGGGCCTTGTGTTAACATTTGCAATCTCAGTAGTGAGGAATATGGAGAGACTTTCTTCAGATCCCTTTGAGAAAGTACAGGTGGAAATAAGTGTTGTTGCACCAGTAGACATGTTTCCCACACCACAGCATATGAAGGAGCACTTCCCCAGATGCCTCATGATAACATGGGAGATGTCTGAACTCATGTCACTAGCAGCCACAGTCCTACAACCACAGAATGAGATGGGCCCTTCTGCAGGTCCCATAGGAAGAACACAGGTGATGCTAGGATTTATGACATCAGCAAACACAGGCTTGAAGTCATAGAAAACAGAACAAACCTGGGTTACATTGGGTGACTGCAGATGGTTATGGAATTTTTATCATTAGTAGCCACTGTCCTGGAGCTGGTACCTTCTCCAGGTACCAAAGGACAAACATACTTAATAAAGGAGATTTTGCCACCATCCACAGTCCTATTCTGTGAGCTGTGGAGGGACCATCTTTAATTCCCCTGGGATGTGTACAAGTCATGTTTGGGCTTCTACTACTGGAGGTACAGGATTTGGAGGAAACTCTCCCGAGTTCAGTCATCAAGCATGGTTGACTATTGGGCTTATAGCTTTGATATCTGTGATCTTAGAGTATATGGATATGAATGGTAAGGCCCTAAGACATACAGAAGTGCTAATGGGCCCAAAGACTTGTAGGCAGCCATCATTCTGGATCAGACAATCTTGCACATAAAAGGCTTTGCATGTGTCTGAAAATAGATAAGATAATGTGTTAATAACTATAAGTCATTTGAAATATCTCATCACTCAATAAATACTTGACATTCATATAATCATAAATTGTGTTTCTTTCATGCCCTTTGGGTCTTACTCATTTTAATAATGTTAAAACTATATATGTGTAGAAAAGTGTCAAAATAAATATACCAAAAATACTCAAAATAGTTTTCTTTAAGAGTCTGAGTCACAACTAGTTTAAATTCATAATTTTATTTTAGCTTATCTTTATATAAATCATTCTGAATTTAAAATATAAAGAATAAAATACTTAAAGTTTTGCTGTTCTAAAAGATCATAAAGTTACAAATGTATTGGTATAATTGATTGAAATGTTCATTTATGTCCCATGTTTTTCACTTTTTTAAAAAGATAGCTAGGCACTTAATTTTTCCCAACTTCAAAGATATTTGATGGTATACAACAGAAACTACTTGATAATAAACTGTTAACTTTTGTCTTTTGCAAAATATAAAGCTCTTATTCAGAGACTGTTTTTCTTCTAGAAGAGGAAAGAGAAGAAATGTTCTTTGAGGAATACACAAGAAAAAAATTTATTTTCTTGAATGAAAAACAAAAATCTAAAGGTTCTGCAGCAGCACTCTGAAAACTTTTGGGGAAGTGGTTGAGAAGAATGGAGTTTCAATGACTTATCGGGAAAGGACTCTAGACCCCAACCCCCAATCTCAGCACCAGGACCTGTACTTTCAGCATTACAAAGGCTCAGTAGGCCCTGTGCACCCCAGCAGCAGACCAGCACATAGCAACATCTACATGTCCACTGATATGTGTGGTCACTCACTTGATAAGAGGTTTCATTGATACCTTGACACTGAAAAAACATGTAACTGTGTTTCTCATTTGAGAATGTTAGCACCAACATGTCTGAAAGTTTGTTTCACCCTTGCAAAAAGTGACCCAAATCACATTTATTTAAGTAAAACAATACTTCTTGCACATTTGATTTTGTGAGCTACTCAAATAGTTTTCTTTGCACTGAAAAACAAAACTTGTAGTATGATTGTCATGCTATAAATAATGGTGCAGCTAAGAGCTATTTAGTTTAATCCATGTTCTATATGGAAGATTCTGGAGAGGGTAATGTTTTGCCCATGGTCACAAAGCTTGTCAGTGGCACTCAGCTAGGCTAGAGCTCAGGTGTCATCATTTCCTTTGGGTTCTCTGCATTGTATTCCTGATGCCTCATCTTTTGCAAAGATAAGTTATCAGAGTGATACATGGTTTGCAGAAGCATTACTCACTACTTTGAATGCGTAAAGAATATCTACCATTATCCTGCACTTTGATGACAGCGGTATTTCTCATTACATAAGTAATGTGGACCTGGAGACATCAGAAGATCTCATCACAAAGATGTCACTGGAGGAAAAGGGTATCACTGAAAGCTTTGCATTCTGTTGCCAGTTCATTTTCTCCTCCCAGCATCAAATGACCTCTTCAGAGTCATGCTGTGCTCACAAGCAGAGACCACAGGAGCCAGACACGTTGGTCTTCTATTCTGGGATCTGACAGCTAGACTCCCTCAGTAGCCTTAGCCAGCCTTCACCTTATTCCATATTCATCCTCGACTCCAAGATGATATCAAAGAATTGTCTTCAGAAGGGTGGCAGTGTGCAGAGAGATATCAAAAGCACTCACACAGTATTAATGTATAACCTCCCTTTTGTCTTTTGGATAAATGCCTTCTTCAGTGTTTAATTAGAAGTACCAACAAGGGAGATTTTTCCCATCTTTTGCTTTTATAGTAAGCAGCCTGTCTGTGTGATGGGGGTTACGAATTCTAATACTAAGAGGCACTGTATATTGCAATCAAGACGCCCAGATACATTATATTTTGTTAGACTATAGCTCTAATGCATGCATTGATTCTATGGGATCTGTTGTACCAGTAGTGGTGTGGACATAATTCTTTTCTTCCAGAGAGCACAGATTGTAAGTTTTTAGCAGAGGTTTCCTTACTGCAAAGAAAAGGTATCTAATTTTTATCAGTCACTGCCATATATTGTACAAAACACACTCTCTCCAATGTCCTGGGATGAAGTGTTAATTAACACTGTACACATAGCACTCTTTTTGAAAGTCATCGTGCTTTTGAAAACAGTGCTAAGAAGTTCAATAATAAATAAGCAATAGACGAATAAACCTGTAGAACTTTATTGGACCAAGTATTTTGTAGACTTTTTTTTACCTTACATCATGTTTTTTCTCAAATATGAATTATCCATTCTCATTAACTCATCTTGTGAAAATACATATTTTAAAAATACAGAGCTGAAAAAGAATTTCTCCTAAAGGGAAGGGTTATTTGTCACTAAAGAGTCAAGCCTGATTGCCATAGATTTTCTAGGAATCATGTGCTGGTTAGAATAACGAAGTAGGAGACTTTAAATGTCCTTTCAATTTTCAAGGTCAACAAATCTCTTCTGCTTTCAATCAGCAATATTATTTGGTATGTGTTGTGTCTCCTATTAGACATAAAGAGTAGTGTCTTTTGTGTCTGCTATTAGACACAAATACCACAAAATGTGCTACCCAGGCTCCTTAGAGTCCTTATTTCATTCTTGCAATAACCCTAAAAAGAAGATATTATAATCCAGCTGAAAAAGAAACAAAGTGTCAAATAATTTGAATTAGTCACAGAAGTATAGCCACATTTTTGGTATACCATGATGGGAAACAAGGTGATTTCTACCATGTACTTCTACTAAACCACATCAATCTCAAAGGTCATCAGAGATCTATGGCTAGAACTGGAACCCTGACAACTTAAAACTAGGAAACAATGCACTAACCCCTGTAGCATTTAGTAACAATATGCAAATAAACAACTTTCTCTGAGCTAAGAACACTAACTACCATTTACTTTCATTCAATACTCATCTTACGAGTCCATGAAGAGAAAACAGTTACTTATTCTGTGTTCCTGGACACTGTACTTGTGGTTACAATTTCCAGAGTGTTATTCCTGATGGCTCTTGCCTATGCCAGGCTTCAACTCTCGTGATTTATTTCAAACTGCTCTTCGGTGTGCTTCTCCTTCTGCACACATGGTAGAACAGCGCATGTAGGAAAACAGTTATTTACAAACACAAATACTTTCTAACTGGCTGTGACTCCCTTCATGTGGTTCTTCAGGACAACCAAGCGGTGTTCTTACTGATGGCAGCTATGCAAGCCCAGGGCCCAGAGTGAACATTCCTCCTGAAACTTGGCTTTTCTGCTGCATGTTCATTCTCTGCCTAATGAAGCCCAATGCCTCTCAAAAGCTAGCAGGATAAGAATCAGCAGGAGAACTCTAGATCCCTACAGATATTGATTTTGAAGATTTTGTATATTTAGAAAAAGTTTCTAGTAGACCTTGGAAATTTAGTGAGTTTTTTTTTTGGGGGGGGAGTCTTGTTTTTGTAGACAGGGTCTGCTGTGTAGGCAAGGTTAGCCACGAACTCTTGCAACTCTTGTCTTGGCCCCTGGCAGCGTGGAAGATATTTTGGATTTATATATTTTTTAAACAGCATTGGAATCTGAGGTTTCTGTAACACACTTCAAGTAGCAATGACCCTACCAATGCTGACTGACACATTCCCTAGTCTGAAACAGGTGCCACTCTGTCTCCAAGCAGAATCGCTTTGCCATTTTCATTTTCTCTATATCACTTTTGAGAATGAACACAGTTTATTTACTTATATCTTATTCATCTCTCCCATTATGGCATGACATAAGCTGCATGAACAATGTGACTTTGTCTGTTTTTCAATTGTCATATACACCAAACGAACATGAATGTAGAGAATCATAAACAAAGGAAGGGCATTGTGGTGATTTGATCCAGGTGTCCCCCATAAACTTATGTGTCCTGAATGCTTGATCCCCAGCTGATAGAAGTTTTGAAATTGGAACCTTGTTGTTGTGTTGTTGGGGGCGGGCTTATCGGGGTTATAAGCCAGCTTCCCCTTGCCAGTGCTTAGCACACCTTCTGCCACTGTTTGCAGTGCTATGGCGGAGGTGATGTCCACCCTCTGCTCATGCCATCATTTTCACTACCAGGATGGAGCCTCCCCTCCAGTCTGTAAGCCACAGTAAACTCATTTCCTTCACGAGCTGCTTTTGGTTGGGTCATTTTCTGTACAGCCATGAGAAGATTGACTACAATAGGCATTTTGTATATTCACACACGCACACACACACACACACACACAAAAATCTTCATTTCTGTTCAGGCCCTAATCTCATAAGTAAAATTATTTTTTCTTCTTAGCGAGACACTGAAAAGAAAGATATAAGGGATATTCCTAAATCAAAGTACTAGCTCCATGCATCAATCTCTTCTATGGGTAGAGCCACTGGAAGATTCCATGAGGCTACTAACCCTGAACATAAAATGCCTTTCTTCTCTGCCTTAACTCCATAGATGTGAGGTCCATGTCATTGACCCCACAGTTAACCATGGGTTTACAAAAGGCAATCATCATCACACAGACCTTTGCTTTTAAATATTTTTAAAATATTCATTTATTTATTCAAGAGAGAGAGATGGAATGAAAGTGAAAGGAGAGACACACAGAGAGAGATTGAGTGGGTCAGTGCCTCCTGCTACCACAAACATACTCCGGACACATGCACCACTTTGTGTATCTGGCTTTACATGGGTACAGGTGAATCAAACCCAGTCTGCGGGGCTTTGCAAGCAAGTGCCTTTAACCACTGAGCCATCTTTCCTGCAAGTCTCTCAATAATTTCTCACAATTAGTTGGTAAAAATAATTTGAGTATTCACTATGAAAGGAAACTACCTGTAAGCAATGAAATTGATCCTTACATGGGTATACAACTCTTAATCCCAGAATTTAGGAGACAGAGACAGGCAATCCCTGGAGAAATTCAACTAGCTAGGCTAGGAAAATCAGTGAGAGACTCTGTCTTAATAAATAAGGTGTAGAGCAATAGAGATACACCTGTCATTAACCACATGAACACGCATATGCACATACACACACACACGCACACCATATACACACACATGCAAAAACATCAGAATTAATCCAGGGATTTTTTTTACCTTTTTCAGAGATTCTTAAAAAGAGACTCATATTAAATACAATAATGCCTGTGGGGATTGCTTTCAAATACTACATTGATATTTTTCTACTCCTCCAAAATGAAAAATAAACTAAAACAGACATAGTAGAAATATGATCACCTCCAATTACAGTTACCTTCTCATTGCTGGGATAAAGCACCTGACCAAAAGCAGATGATGGAAAGAAAGTTTTTATTTTGGCTTACTGTCTCCAGGGGAAGCTTTGTGAGGACAGGAGAAAAGCATGGCATGATCAGAGGCTGGATATCACCTCCTTGCCACAAGAAATGGAAACCATCAGCAGGAGAGTGAGCAGAATTCTAGCTAGGGAGAGCTGGCCATAAGACTGCCCCCCAACAATGCATCTCTTCCAGAAAGGCTCCACATCCCAAATTGCCATCATCTGAGGACCAAACACTATGAATACATGATATGGGAGGCATCTGGTTCAAAACTATTATTTGGCTATTGTTGAATAAGATGGACAAGGGTTACTTTTAAAAATCCTCTTCAAAAAATAAAATAAAATCCTCTTCACATTTCTGTATACTGGATAATGTCATAATGTAAAATTAAACCAAATGTTCTCTAGTATATTTTAAAAAAAAAACTATCCCTGTGCAATATTCCAGGCAGGAAAGCAAGCAGCTACTACAATGTCAAAGGCATTTTCAGAGTCCCTGGAGGAAGTATATGGATATAGTTTAATATTGTTAGACTCCATGTTAACATAGTATAATGGAGCAAAACCTATTCTCAGCAATTGTCAATGTGGGAAGAAAATACATATGTAAAGATCTGTTGCTTTTAATGCTAGGTATTTGAGTTATATTTCAAGTAAAATAAAAGGTGCTTCTTGTATTGAGGTATTTCACATGCTCCTGTGATTAAGCAATATCTCCTTTTCTCCCTTCTGCAATAATAATTGTGGTGGGAAACCTTTGCTCTTGAACTTTGGGAAATGCATGGAATGTAGACTGCCCCTAAATTCTCATTTAAAATAATGAATAATGTGAAAATTTACCACAAAAAGTTATATCAGCTGCAACTTTTACAGGAACTAATTCTTATTTAAACTTATGTGATAATTTTATATAATTTTAACCTTGAAAAGTTTAAACTCAGAGAAATCAAATAAATGTTGCAATTTAATGCTATTTTAAGACTTGCCTAAATTATATCCCTCAATAATCCAAACCATGCCCATGGTATAAGAAACAAGTGTCACTCATTTTCTGTCTGTCCTTCATTAACCTGTCTGTAACACGTGAAGAGAGTCAGAATGGGCAAGGAGATGGTGATGGTGAGAGTTAGGCAGATTCACGTTAGAATTCTATCTCTAATTCTCCTGGCTGTATGACCTTGAACAGCTTCCTCTACCTCCCTAAATCTCATCTGTGAAGCAGGAACTGATATTACCTCCTTATATCACTGAATCACAGTTAAGTATTGATCAGAGGAGAATCTATGAGTTAGGAGGAGAGTAGATTATTCAGGAAACACTTTGCGGGCAACCTGTCCTTGGAACAGGGACAGGAGGGAGGATGGCAAAATAAGAGAAAACTTATTCTTTTACTTCCAGAGAGATGGTAGCCAAGAACACACACAGGCTGATACTCTGCAGTGCAAGTTCTTGGTTTAGTCTATTCTGAGCATAATCTTTTACCCAGGCCTACTGGAAAAATATCTCTGATTTATGCTAATTACATGACTGAGGTACCACATGAGAATAAAATAAGCCTTTATTAGGAATGACACCAGAGCCTACTTATCTCCACCTGGGACAGTCTCTGGAGAAGTTCATGAATGTCATAAAAAGGAAGAAAATAAGTGCTCTATTTAAGAGTCAACTTGAGTCTCTGGATCTCCAGAGCTTTCTATGCCACCTGTCACTACTCCTACCACTGGGTTTGGTTGGTATTGAATAATCTATATCTTAGTGTCAAACCTGTGGCATGATCATCGCCTAAAAGAAAATGCCAAACAGAAGTTACCTAGAGCGTGGCAAAGAGGATGTTCACTCTTGTGGGATCCTGTGAAAGGCTCAGAGCAATCCAGAGAGCCAGGAAAAACAACACCAGAAAGTTGAGTGGACTTTCTAAGCCAAATGTGTTTGTGTTTTTCAGGATACAACGAGAGAGCTGTGGCACATCTAACCCTACCAACCAACCGTAGGCCGATGGCTGAGATCCTGGCAAGAGAGGAGCCACCACAGTCATATCGGGGAGGATCCATAAGGAACCCAGCAGACAATGACAGATGAACAAGGGACCTATAACCACAGTCATTCAATCAACACAGGATAGGCCATTGAGACAGAAACCAAGGATTTTCGACACAAGGACCCCTAAACTCGCAACATTAAAGCAGCCTTATTACTCACCCACCATGACTCAGGGAACTGAGTGGAAGAAGGGGCGGAGAGATTGTGAGAGCCGTGGTGGAGGAGACTGTCCAGTGGCATGGCACCCCTCAGTAACAACACACTTGGTCCAGGAGAAACGGGCTGAGTACTAGGATATCCAGGATCCCTTGCCACAAGGACTAATACAGACAGCCCACGGAGGAGGATATCCAACTGATCAGGGATGGGGAGGGGGGGAATTGGGGAATTCGGGATAACAACGCATTGTTTGCCCACTAAATAATGTAACTCATTATGGACAATAAATATACATTTAAAAAAAACAGCAGGAAAACAGGGACAGTCAACAGTTTTAATTTTGTGGATGTGTGAAAATTAAATAAACTCATGCACATAAGATACAAGAAAGTAGTAGCCTTCACCCATTTACTGATGCTGATAGTAATGCTACTGATGTCCTCCACATCTGGAGAGGGGCTTCTTCCAGTTCGTGGACTATGCTGTGCCCTTTAAATTGACATGAGCCTCCTCAGAGACTGCAAAAGTAGCCCACATGTCTCCAAAGCATTCAGGGAAATGGACACCACATTACTTGTCACAAACTGTAAACTTCTATTCAGACACTTTGCTGTCCCTGCTCCAACATCTCCTCAGCATGCAGCTCTCTTCTTTTCTCACTCCTGTCCTCACTTGATCTGTTTCCCCTGCCCTGACTCCCAAGGATGTCCCCCAACCTTCCTTTGTGTTAGACACCTCAGTTGCTTCCTACCTTTACTAAGCAGAGCAAGTCTTCATTTATTTTTTCTGGCATTAATTTACATTAACACAAAAATAAATACATGCATAACTAATTCAATAAATAAAGGTCTGTAGCTACAAGAGACTCCATACACAGAGTATAATTTGAAATAGTGTGTTTGAACACATCACCATCACCACTTTAGTTTGAACCTCAACATCACAGCAATTCTTTCCTTCTCTCTTCTATCCTTTCCTGTAACTCTCCAAATCTTGACCAAGCATTGTTTGTTTCTGGCCTTTTAAGGCTCTCAAGCTGCCTGCCTGCAGTCATCAGCCCTGCATCCCAACTGCCCCTCATTCCAGAATGTCGATTAATTAATCCAACAATTCAGTCTGTGTTTAGCTGCTGTGAGATGAGAAAAGATAGGGCAAGAAATAAAAGCCTAATTTGAACCCAGATACAAAGTAAATGTTTTATCATTTCTTAATTTCTCAATTTCTGAATGATGGCAAGTTATGTGCTGGTCTACAAATCTATTTGCATGTCAGCACTCCTTGCAAACATGTGCATATACAAAATACAATAAAATGATATTGATGGTTTAAAAGGACTGACTCATTTCAGTTAGTAGTACCCTATTGGTCTAAGCAATGCTAGCTCAGCATTCAGTAATTGGGATTCCAAAACACAATAACACAATATTCTTTCTTGTGGTCTCTCTCTCTCTCTCTCTCTCTCTCTCTCTCTCTCTCTCTTTCTCTCTCTCTCTCTGAAGATTTAATTCTAAACACAAGGGAAAGAAAAGGAAAAATGAGAGCAGACATAACCCAGTTAAAAAAAACCTTGATTTATAAAGTTCAACCTTGAAAATATTTTTTTAAAACATCAAGCATGTGAATTAAAGCTCCCAGCAGGCAGCTATAATTTATATAGCAAGTACTTGGCAGGTAATTTGAGCACACTGTGATATGGGTACCAAGGGGATCATCTTCACAGAAAACCAGGCCCTTTTTGTGACAGGCCAGGGGGCAAGAAAGAAACACACTCACTTTACAGCAAGAATAGGGTGCTTCCTACTGAATGAACAGTTGGTAATAATAATAACAACAAGCAAGACAAGGTCTCTGAGATTCAGGTTCCCAAGCAGAGGATAACAATGACGCATTAGGTGGTCTCCACTGGAATGGAGCCACCCTCCCTCCTGCTGCTCCAGTCACTTTGGAACTTTGGGCCCTGTTTTCCTCTACTGTTAGGTTTATGCTGTTCTATTTCTCTCCTTGATGCTTTTCTCAGAGGATGTGGAACCAGAAGCAGGTAAAACACAGCAGTGAGAAGATGCACTACAGGAGAAGCCGAGCCCTGGACTCACTCTGCTTCAGTATTGACTCAATTGCATCACACACAAGAAGCAATTTGCCTGGCTAAGGCATCAAGGCTCTTCACCTTGAACAAGAGCAAAAGGAAAAATGAATCAAACAACAAAACTAGCAAAGTAATGATCACAACCCAGGCATCGTCGGCTGCCAGTCCTTGTACTCCAGTGGAGTTTTATTGAGTTTTGCTAACAGATATGCAAATTTTTAAATCAGCAAATTTCAAGTAAATTTCAAGTCTGAAATTTACTTGAAATCTGCTTGTGTCTTGAAAATTTGTCAGCTACTGTTTATGTTTGTCAAGAATTCCTGCTTGTCAGGAATTGAGCCAGAGACGTATTCTCTCCTGGCTCGTTGATGTAGTGCTAGATAGAGACTGATCTCATGAGTCTTACCCAGCAGTGGGCCCTGCAAGCTATACAACTGACCAGACAGGCAGGATGCGCCCACTCATGTAATAATTGTGTGACTTATGAAGGGAACCAACTGCTCTCTAGTTGGATTTGAGACCCGGTACTAAAAACCTATCTAACAGCTTATAGCTTGGAAAGTCATAGACTCTCAGATGGAAACTATACTAATTTTCAGCTAAATGAAGATGTGATACCCATGGAATTTCCCACTAAATATCTGTTTGTATGCTCATAGATGAGGGCTGCTCTCTCCTTTGTTTCAGTAGTTGGTGGTAACTTCAATCCTCACCAAAGCACTGAGAATACTTGACATTGGGTGCTCAGTGCTAAATGAGACATTTCTATCACACCCTCCAAGGCTCTGGGAGCATCATGGAACAGGGGGTGGAAAGGAATACTTTGGAATGCTGGCTTCCAGTCATGAGGTGGCATTGCATTCATGACCCCCCACTCCAGCCCCAGCAAGTGTCATTCCCTGAAAAAGACCTGAAAGGATGGTGGAAAAGCTCAAAACAATGACTAAAAGGCATCAAAATAGGGCTAATGGAAAAGAAGGACTTCAGTGGAAGTGGAACAAGAGAGGGAGACAAAAAAAAAGTCACAGGAGGGGATTGTGATCAGATTCTATTACACACCTGTATAAATAGTCAATAAAAACCCAAATATATTAAGATAAAGAAAAGAATTGCAACTTGTCCAGAGCTCAGACCTTCCAGTTGCATCTTAGGCTCTCAATGACTCACACACATGTCACTCATGTTCCTCTTTAGGTTGGCTGCCTCTAAGGGGAGTTAAAGCATTTCAATTGACTACCCACAGTCTGGAAGAGGCAAAGATAGGGTTTTATTGGCAACAAAGAGCACCGAGATGTCACAGGCACCCATCAAATGTTGGTGGTTTGAATACATAGGCATATTTACAAACAAATCACAGCCTCCCATTAGTTAGGCAGTCTTCCCTTCACCAGTGGATACATAATAGATAACAAATAGCAAGACTACATGTGATATATATTTAGATTGCACATTAGACTTTAAAATCTGTGTCTAACTGAATGCATTATCCTGTGTTTTCTGTTTATGTCTCCACAATACCATGGAAACCATGCAGCATCCTAATGGCCCTCTTGCAATAAATAAACAAAGTCTTTGTCTATTCATGTTTCAATCTCTTTCCTTATGTAATTTAAAATTTCAAAAGAGAAAACCGATTGGGGGTGTTCTGTTGTTTTCTTCTCTGCCTCTTCCAGTTTCCTGTCTAGCAAAGCAGATCTGCAAAGTATGTGAAATCCACCTTCTGGTGGTTTCTGAAATCAGCAATCAGAGCTGGAGCCTCCCAGCTGGACTCATAGTTCCTCTTTATAAAATGCCATGATAATTAAATTCTGTAATGAAGTTCTTTAAGCATGTCAGTCTAACCCAAAGAGCACTTAATATAGTTGTTTAAGCTTGAAAGCTGATATAAAACAGACATAAAATCTGGCGGGTTTTTGCTCCCCTCCCTCAGTCTAAAAGGCAATATCCTGTCCATTTCTGTAGAGATGGTCACATCCCTTAAATGGCTCTGAGACAGCTGCAACACATTCCAGCCTCCCTGGCTCCACAACCTGGGGAGCTGGCAAGCCTCTTTCCACTGCTGGCGCCCCGATGTGCATGTGCTCCGCAAGGAGAAACCTGAAGCTCAAAGTGCGCAGAGCACCAGTCTCTCAGGGCACTTCTCTGCTGTCTGGCACCTGCTGTCTTCTGCCACCCTGCAACTCAAGACTTCAAAGGGCAGATTAGTATCTGTGGAGAGGTGGGCAGATTTCATTAGATGGCTTAAATCTGGAGTGGCCTCACCAAGTGCCAAGACCTCAGTAGCAGGAGGAAGTACTGGCAGCTGGCAGGTGAGGTGCTTACCCCACCAGCTCTCAGGGGGAGTTCCTACATGGCCCTTTGCTCATTGACTCTGGAGCCTGGCTGGCATCGCTGGACCAGTGGGCACGATGATTGAGCAGCTGGCAGGATTCACTGTTTTGGGGATGCTCCCACAGTACTTCAGAGGTCCTGCAGTAAACCTCAGGGCCAAAATCTAGCAAGCAATGTCTATTTTCATTAGGCCCAAAAAACGGCCTGTGGACAAGATTTCAAAGTGTTCACAAAATAGATCTGTCATAGCATCTGCCCAAAGGGAGAGATTTTCATCCAAAATTTTCAAGTGCTGGCTGGGCCTTAAGCCAGAAAGCCAAGTGTCCAAACAAATGTCTTCCTAGATAATAATCAAATGTTATGAACTTTGATTTTTCTAAAGTGGTATATAATTACCTGTCCATATATGTTTATATTTTTATGTCCTTGTAAAATAATAAGAGAAACAGCAGAATTGCCATGTCACAGGGCTAGGTACCTACCTTGTGCTTTGGAGATAGTTACTGCTGTCTCCTTGTGACCAAGGAAATCAACATTTAAAGAGGGAATTTACATGTGCAAGGGCAGAAAGGTAGTAGGTAGCTGAGCTGGGATAAAAACCAAGTCAACTGATTACAAAGCCCATATTGTTTTTTTTTTCTCCCACATGTTTGAGGCCCTACTATGAACTCTGCCCATTGTCAGGTGCTTTCTCCATGTATGGCCAACTTTTTTTTTTCTCTTTTTTTTTTTAAATATATATTTATTGTCCATAATGAGTTACATTATTTAGTGGGCAAACCATGCGTTGTTATCCCGAATTCCCCAATCCCCCCCTCCCCGTCCCTGATCAGTTGTATATCCTCCTCCGTGGGCTGTCTGTATTAGTCCTTGTGGCAAGGGATCCTGTATATCTTAGTACTCATCCCGGTCTTCCTG
>PVHP010028315.1:0-23243 GCA_004024765.1 Zapus hudsonius | reverse complement strand
CAGCCTTGACTAGAGTAAGACTCTACCTAAAAAAAGTCAATAAATCAATAAAATATGGAGTTACTGGATCATATTTTGTTCAGCAATTTAAAATGGTACCGAAGACCTGATGCTAATTATGTTTGGTTCTAAGTTATTTGGGGGAAGAAAATCTCTACTCAATTATTTTTCGAATCAATCCAATTATTATATTTTCACTTCCAACTATTTTTTCCAGTTGAATTTTGACTTGTAACTCCTTCTGTATTTGTTTAGTTATTTTTAATGGTGAAGAAACTGAATGGAAATTGATTTTTCCCTATGTACAGAGATGTAGAAATTATTCTTTTGTTTACTAAAAAAATAAAATACACTTTAAAGTTTTCAAATTTGATGCAACTACAATTCAGTTCACTGAGTGAATCCGCTTTTTCTTCTTAATATGTTTTCTCTATTAACAGACTAAGTGCTTGGCTCTGAAATTCAGATGCTGAAGTTTATATTCTCATTAACTATTGCCCATTGCAAGTCTTATAAACTATTTGGGACTGTGGTTGAGAGAAAACTTCAAACACAGATTATCATAACTGAAATGCCATTTCATTGCAGTTTGGAGCCTCTTGATTTCTTTATGGTAGTGCTCATTTCCTGCACTACTCAGGTAGATTTCATTTCGGGTTTGCATTTCAAGCAAACCCGAGAACTAAGAACATAACAAGATACGCAGCCTTTCAAATTGTAATTTAGAAAACAAAAACAAAATGTGTTCGTTCCTTACAAGATTTAAAAGATCCAAGTTACATTAACAGCTATCTAGTTAGTGGTTCAACAGCATACAGCTTTGCAAATATTTCACATGCTAATGTATACACACCTCTAAGCAGTTTTCATCCAGTGATATATCTTTTCTGGTCTCATCTGTATTTGACTCTGATCATCATAAAACCAGCCAGACATCATTTTTTTTTACAGAAAATTCAAAAATTACCTTACTGTTTGAGCTCCAGATTTTATTTGTTTTCTCATAACAAACATGGGATTTCATTATATTATACATGAGATCTTGCCATTAGCCATTTTCTTTCTTTTTTTTGCCATTAGCTATTTTCATGATCAGAGTTTAATTTTTGCAAGACAGTATAACTGGTTAGAGCAGAAATTGGTTTGTATTATAGATCTGTGAATGTGTCACTTTGGAAAGAACCAGAGTGTCCTGAACCTTGGTTTCACTGTGGTCATTTGATGGCCAGGACATATTTAGAGATGAGGGAGCTCTTGTGAAGATGGCCCTGAGAATGAACAAGTCAATCGACTTCAGTTCAGTTGTCATTTCAGGCTGGTAATTCTTTATTGCAGAAGATGTTACAGATTAAACAGTGTGCTGGATGGTGTTAGTTTTTTTTTTTTTTTTGTATTGAGCTAGGGACTCCAATAATGGGAAGTTTTAGAAGCATTTAAATGCTTTATAATGCTATATAACTTGGCTTCTGATTCTCTATTCAAATTCTGCTCAACACCCATTTATTCAACCAAAGCAATCTACTTTGACTTCTTCTAATGCACTAAACAATTTCACATTTAAAGGTGGTTCTCCACTTCCCTTGTCATGACTGTAATTCAGTATATGAGAAATTTTGATACCTATTTGAAAATATAGCCTCACCATAGACACATCTATCTAACAGTGTGGCTTTTCTGCCTATTCACCCAGAAGTGTACAAGTACTTCTCCTTCTAGAAAACTAATTCTGTTGCTAACCTTGATTACAACGTAGAAATCTTTCTCTGTGCCTTCTGTTCTGTTTCAGTCAACATTGATAGAGACAATGCCTACTCATTTCCAATAGACTGTATTTTTCCCTGTAAATTTCCTTTATGAAAATCATAGCTCTTAATGTGATATAACACTTATAAGTGGGATTAGTGTCCTCATTAAAAAATTACTTTTCTGTCTTGAAAGAACACAACAAGAAGTCTAGTTGTAAAGAAGGGACACAGTGGGAGCAGGGATTTTGTGGGGGAAAGGGAAGGTGGTGGAAATTGTAACTAAATTAAATATCTGCAATAATTAGTCATCAATATTTATTGATGAAGAAAGAGTACAAGGGTTGAAGATGACACATTCATATTGGAGAAAAAGTTTATGCAAATGTCTTATATTTATGGAAGTTGTTAAGAAAAGCACTTTTTTGGTAAAAGGACGGAAAGCTGACTCTCCCCATGCTGCATATCCTACTTTTAGAGCAGTCTCAAATAGATGTGAATCTTGTAGAAGCCACATACTTTACCATAGTTTTGGTTGTAGCAGTTTGAATGGATTAACCTATCATTATTCTTGTTATGTTCTTATATTTTCAGGTATAAAGCTATTAGCTATAGAGGAAAATGACATCTTATATCCAAACTGGACATCCATTTACAGATTACCTTAAAAAATTCCATTTCTTTAATGATGAGGAAAGGAATAGAATAAATGAAGAGAAATGACAACTAAATTATTCCTAGTGAATGGACACATTCTGCTTGCCTCCCGACACATCCTTTTTGATTATTCATCCACATCCAGAAGCATTGAAAGATTGAAGACTGGGTGTACATTCATGATGTGCTGATAAAATATCAAGATCTTCATAATATAGATAATTTATATATTCTTTTTATTTAAAATTGAAGTTGTTTCCATTTGTACAATCTCATTAAAATTGAAGAATCTTCAAAGGGAGGTAAACATGTCAAATGATACAGACCCTTTTGATCACCAATTACTATGGAGATGTTAAAACCCTGTGTTATTTATTTAGACTTAGAGACAGGGAGAAAGGTTAGAAATCCTTATCATTCTTACAACTCATGCTCACCAACCATTTTATTTTACTTTGAATTGCTCTGACTTCTCTGTTGCTTTATAGAAGCATCATTCATATGTAATTAATCAATTCTATTATCCGCTTTCTTCCCTTGAATGAGTCCTCTCCCTGAAAGTACGGCTTTGGAGTATTGCTGTGGCATTCCTTCCTCACAGATCTTACTGACCTTTTATTTTCTCAGCTATATTCTCTGATATTTTGGGGACTAATTTTAATGAGAGGTTTAGAAAATAACGGTTGTTGCTGATGGAGAAGAGTCAAAAGGGTGGTTGATTTTTTTGTGGCAGCTGTGGAGTTTCTGGAGGGAATCTGAATCCAAAGAGCACATTATCTCTTTTTTGCTTAGGAGGATTATTGTAGAAGGCACTTCATGCAGAGAAAGCATTTGTTTTCCAAAGGTATTTATTATAGGAATCAATCAGATTACCCATGCACTGTTACCATGGGCCATCTGTTGGAGATGCAGACAGCTCTGACACACATCATCATTACTTATACTGCAATCCTGTTGGCAAATTTTAACTGTAATTGTCTCTCAACATGGGATCCTAAGGTCATCAGTAGGTTAGTTGTTGTATAGAGGATAAGAGATGGAGAGAGAATGTCCAAATAAAATGGTTGTCCAAATACAGTCCTTTCTCTACATAAAAATGTACTCAGCTTAATGGCATGTATGGGATTTATCCAGTTACATCCCTGGCTTTTGGTTATTAGAAGTCACAGAGTTATAAGAGATTTGGATTCACTGTGCCTGAAGTTAAAAGCTTTTTGCTAAAGCTGATGAGTCATGCTATTTTCTTATTGTTCCACAAACACAAAAATCAAGAGTACAATGATGCTGAGGTAGACATTCAGGTTTGTGCAACCTTTTGACATTGGGACACAATGTTGTCAACTACAAAGTTTATGGATGAGAACTGCAAAGACAAGTTAAAAGTTGCAAAAAATGTCATTGTGATTTAAATAATTTATAATTTTATTTCTCGCCATGTTTTCAGTTATCTTTGATGGCAGTTTGGATACTTCTGGATCAGAATAATAACAAAAATTGACATTCAAAATTGACAAGTAGGAGTTTGCTTCAATATAATGGCAATATGTTGTGTTCACAGTATTAATCATTGAAATATGCTATACAACTACTTACAAGAAGGTGATAATGAGTTCCTGAAGCAGTCATTCATGTAAAGAAACATATTTGTTTCTTAGGTAATATGATATCCATCTCTCAGGCTGCTTTTGAAAGCACCTTGTAGCTCAGCCTGTTGTTGACCTTGTGATTATCTGGCCTTAGCCTTCTGAGAATATCAGCAATGCACTCTCATTCCTGGCTGAGGAACATTTTCTTTTAAGGTGAAATGATTTAATCCTTGCTATGTTGCTTTTTCTGAGTGACCTTGAAAAAATTATTTAATCCATTGATCTTAAATTTTCTTGTCTATGAAACAAGACATGAGATACCATCAATATTTATCTAATAATTGTATAGTGATGCTAGTATATATAGTAATTGTTTTATGAAGTGAGTGTTATATTAAAATATACCCATGTGTGTTGCATGCTTGTTCTATAGGTCTGATCTTAATTTTACTAAAATATTATGAATTTTTTTAATATGAGTTAGGTAGAATGATTTTCATCATCATGAGTGTTCATTGATAAAAGCACCAAGGAATATTGAATTTTTTGTAAAAAAAAGATAGAGAACATAATATTTATTATAGTCTAATGGAGGGTAAAATTTTTCCTACAAATAAAGACAAAGTGACAATTTTTTATTTACTAGAGTGAGTGAGAGAACGAGGCAGATAAAGAGAGAAAGGGTGTGCTAGGGTCTCTAATCTCTGAAAATGAACTCCAGATGCTTGTACCACCTTGTGCATCTGACTTTATGTGGATACTGGAGAATTGAACTTGGGTACTTCTGCTTTCCAGGCAAGCACCTTAACCACATAGCCATCTCTCCAGCCTTAATATTTTAAATTCATAGAGTTTTTTTCCTCCTAAGTCTCAGCTCTGGAGTGGAAAGGCAATATGCCAAGGGAGCTGCTGGAAAAGCCATGTGCACTTTTTTCAACTTTTTATTGAATTTTCCACAATAGTAGTTCATAAACGATTAGGATTCCTTCCCTCCTTTCCACCATATCTCTTTTCCCTCTCAATTAGTCTCTGATTTGCTTCAGTATCATCATCTTCTCCTCCCATAATGTATTTTATGTCTGGAAGTTTGCATTTTAAGCAGTCCTACCCTTCCTTTGATTCTTACAATCTTTCCACCACCTCTTCCGCAATAGAACCTGAGCCTCAGGAAGTGTGATAGAGATGTCCCAGTGCTAAACACTCCACTGTCATTTCTTCTCAGCACTATGGTTTCTTTTGGATTATCCCAGTGGTCACCAAAATACCGAAGTGAGTGAGGGTAGCATTAACATGTGGGTATGCTCATTAAAAAAAAGTGCTTGCATTGGAGTTTAGCCAGACAGCAGTCCAGTGTTACTCCCTAGGGCTCATGATCTCCGCAACTACAGGGTTTTTACTAGGTCTTCAGTACCAGGCATGCTTTCCCTCCCGTGGAGCAGGTCTCCAGACCAGTTAGAGAGCAATTGGGTTCCCCCACAATAGACATGCCACTATTGCCCCAGTTGTTCTATATGGCCTTGCTGGCCAGTCTTAAAGTTTGCAAGGTCCACTGCTGTTCACCACCATTGATAATCTCTCTCTCTCGACAACATGCAGCCATAGATTTTATGAGTTTTCTGTAAGCTGTATAACAGGGATGAGGCTTTCTGCTGAGCTCCAGCTGATTTCTCGGTGATTTGCAGCCCAAGCATATGTGGTCTTCAGCAATAGCATCTTACCATCTCATTCTGGTGGGCAACAAAGAGCCTTGGCAATGGACTGTAGTGTTTTTAGTAGGGAAATGTTTTTAACAACAGGGGCTCATGCCAAGGAAATCAAAAGTCCTATTTTTTTCATACTGTTTGGCAATGTTCAGTAAGTTGTTAAATGCCATTGTGGAGATTTTTTAAATGAAATTGTACTATGAAACTCTGACAGTGTCATTGTTGGCATATGGAAGCAATTGTGGTGATATAACAAACATTGGAATTTCAAATGCAGTCAAAAGGATTCCCTTTATAACCAACATGCATGAACGTGTGCATGGTATTCTTCAATTTCTGCCTGTTTTCTAAAATCTTTAAAAGATGGTACTTCCTGATTATAATTTACTTCAATATTCTGAAAGAGATCCAAAATGCCTTTAAAATGACAATACTAGTTTACTAATATTTATTTTAGTTGTCATTAACAAAAGTTCTGATATTTTTTACTATTTCCTTGCTAAATAACATTAACTTAGTAATTTAAATATATTAACAGTAATGTCCTATCAACATTTCAACAGTTGTGAATAGAAAACATCTTTATATAACCAAATGACCATGTTGTATGTACCAGAGCTACAATATTGTATTGAACAAAACTGATAGAATTCAATATGGTGATGTTTTGAAACTTAAAGATTCACATATCAATTTTGCAGTATTTTTTCCAAAATCCTCATTCTTTACTAACTTTCATGAAAATAAATATCAAGTTAAGCAGCCATAATGCACCTTCACTTTCCACACCTTAAGCCCAAACTTTAGACTGCCATTGTACTCAACCAAGTAAAGATTTGTTGAATGAGAAATAATATGTTGCGTTGGGCTATAACTCTATTGTAGAGTAGTTGCCTAGTACACTTGAAGCCCTGGGTTTGGTCCTTCACAACACAAAGCATAACAGTAAGTTTTATATGAATACTGATCCTTTTGTGGCTCAATATTTTCACCTCACATATTTGGAATGGTTTAAAGTTTAAAATATATTTCTGTCTACAGTAAAACCTTAAAGTATTATTTTTCACTCTAACATTCTTACCTTTGGATATAGATCTTACAGTGTTTTACACACAATTCTCTGAACCTCATCCTGATTTTTTTAAATTAACTAGAATTTATTTTGCACTCATTTGGACATAATCTAACAACATTAGTGCATCCTGAAGGTATACCAAGTATAAGTTAGGAGAGAAAAGGTTTTAGATGGGCTTTTTCCTATGCAGCAATGATAATGCTGACTACAATAGTTCTGGTACCAGCACGCCTTTAATCCCAGCACTTGGGAGGCAGAGGTAGGAGGATCAACATGAGTTCAAGGCCACCCTGAGATAGTGAATTCCAGGTCAGCCTGGGCTTCAGTGAGACCCTACCTCAAAAAAAAAAAATAAAAAAAAAATAGTTCTGGTACCAGATAGTGGATCTGTCATAGCTGCTAGAACCCACATTTTGTGGCTTTGACCTTTTGGGAACTTATTTACTTATTTGCAGGAGGAGTGTGGAAGGATTTGGAACCTCAGCCTATGAGATGCCTTGCAGTGCTGTAGGTACAGCTTGATTGACATTTATGGTCAGAGCTGAAAAACTTGATTGCATTTAGGACAATGGACTTGTGGTTTGGCTTATGAAGGTGAGAAAGAACTTTGTCTGACTGGTCTATAAGCAGTTTGTCTGAGAGGCTTGCTGCTTTCTGCCTGCCAGTGTGCTGAGTTTGTGCAGGGTTGCTTTACATGGAAATGGACTGATGTTAGCAGATGGAGATGGTAGAGAAAGTAATGAAATCTTTGGGCTGAAAGTGCTGCGCATTCAGCTGCAATTTTTTGAGAAATTACAACCACTGACATCCGGCCAGCTGATCTGGATTGGGACAGCAGGAAGAAGGCGGACTATTTTGAACTAGGGGCCTGAATGTTGGCTCATCAAAGAAGGCTTTATTTCACCCTGGAATAACAAATTGTTAGTCCCCCTGGTACTACTATCAAGTATAACAAATACAAGAAAAAGGGTCATTGTATTTGAAACACAGTATCATTTTGAAAATGGCCTTCAGCAGTGTAAAGCAGGCGTGTTGGATTGCCTGCATGAAGGCCCCGATGGAGCCATGAGAATGAACTGTGAGTTTCAGTGGAGACCCAGTGAAATGCCAAGACTATGGAATGGCTGCCAAGGAGAGGAATCAGCACCAGATGAAGTTTTCCCAGACTGACTAGCCAAGCTGGAGGGGTGAAATTGGAACTCCAGAGAGAATTATTGGACTTGGAGTTAGAATTTGATGTTGGTCTGTCTGTTTTAACTCTTGTATTGGTTCAATCTTTTTTTGTTATGCCCAATGCTATCTCTTGCAGTGTGAAGGTCCTGTGCCTTTTTTTTTTTTTTTTTTTTTTTTTTTTTTTTTTTTTTTTTTTTTTTTTTTTTTTTTTTTTTTTTTTTTTTTTTTTTTTTTTTTTTTTTTTTTTTTTTTTTTTTTTTTTTTTTTTTTTTTTTTTTTTTTTTTTTTTTTTTTTTTTTTTTTTTTTTTTTTTTTTTTGGTATTATGGCTTAGTTGAAAGAAAAACTGGGGACCATTGGAGTTGAGCTGAATGTATTACATTTTACATTGTATATGATTCTTATTCTATGATGGCCAGGGGCAGATTGTGATAGCTTGATCCTGGTGTCTCCCACAAAAGAATGTGTTCTTAATGCTTGATCCCCAGATGATGGCAGTTTGGGTATTTGAACCTCCTTGGAGCTGTGTTGTTGGGGGCAGGCTTATGTGTGTTATAAGCCAGCTTCCCCTTGCCAGTGTTTGGCACACTCTGCTGTTGCTGTTTTCTACCTGATGTTGGCCAGGGGGTGATGCCCAGCCCCTTACGCTACTGTTTTCCCTGCCATTATGGAGCTTTCCCTAGAATCATTTCTCCACAAGCATCTTTTGGTTGGGTTCTTTGTTGCAGCAACAAGAAAGTTGAGCACAACATTATTCATAGTGTTAATAATGAAAATCATGCTAGGACATATCATTCACAATCATACAGCATGTTATCTTACACTTTGTATTCCAAAGGACTGTGATAGTTCTATGGTTGGTGCATAGTTTGCAAACATTCCCTGATACCTTTGGAATCCTACTAGAATGTGTGGCCTGTGTCTTCTATTCTCTCCTTTCTCATGTGGGTACACTTCTCATTTTCCCATTTTTACACTTTGCTCTCTAGTTGTTCTTTCTCAGTCATTTCTAATTGTAATTATTATATGCGTGCTCACCTATGCCACAACTAAATCTCACACCTTTATCAATAGCTCCAAGGTTAAGCCTTATCTTTTCCTTTTGAAACTACACACATATGGCAGGAAACATTTCTCCAAAAATGTTTTTCCCTGGTGAGACGTGAACACATGACTTTTCCCCAGATAGGACACAGAGGACAGAACAAAGGATGAATGCACCAAAATGAACTTGGGTGAATGAATGAGTTTATTGGGGTTAGTTACAGAGTAGGGTGAGGGGTTGCTTTCAGGAGCAATAGATGTCTAAAGGGCAGCTATACCCCAAGAAGTCTCACCCCATCCTGTTTGGCAATGGTTTCCCTTCTAGCTTTAAGGAGGAGTTTCATACCCTTTCTCAGTCTTGTGGACTTCTTGAATCTCCAGAACTTCCTTCCTCATACCTCACAAGGAATGTTTGTTTCTAATTAACATAACTTTGGGGAGTGGCTGTCTTGGCTTCCTGAATCAGAGCCCCTTTCCTCTCTTTAGGAGAGAATATTACAAGTCAGAGGAATCTGCTACACAACAGGAGGAAATAGATGTTTAAATTCATATTCTCATACTGCTTGATTAGATTGCCATTATTCTCTTTTCTTTTTGTAATCTTATTTACACAAAATGTGTAAGCCTATACTTAGGATTGGTTATTAACTCAAAACACACTTCTCAACATAAAGATGCTGCTCTTTGCAATATCACCATAAGCGATAATTCTTAGTTCATGCTAAAAAAGTACATGCGATGCGGTCATTCATTTGACATGCTATGTATGTGGTTGTCACAAATGCCCGATATAAATCAACTTATAAAGTTAAAAGATTCATTTTGTCTCACAGTTTTAGCTGTGTAAGTCCATGACTGGGCAGGCATGGGGTTGGGGGTAGGGCATTGTTCAGAGGGCCCTTTGAAGATTCTGCTCATATGGCAGGAGATGTGGTAGAACAGATCCATTCTCCTGATGGCTGGGACACAAAAGAGGGTTCTGCCATGACTTCAGGAGCAGACACAGACTTTTATGCCCCACCAGTACTCCTGTCTTAAAGTATCCACCAGCTCTTAATAGCTCCCAGAAGGGGACTAAACCTTTAAAACATCCACCTTGGCGGGCATATTTGAAATTCAAGCTGTAGAAACTGCTTGTATAATCAGACAGCAAGATTGTGTCTTTTATTATTTAAGTTTTAAGAAAGAATATTTTATTGAGAATTGATTGACATGTAAAAAGCTATTCATATTTAACTTAAATGATTCTATGGTCCTGGGAGTTATACTTTAGTATATGAGCTCTACTGAAATTAGGTGGGGAAGAGACAAGATATTGCTATGTATCTCAAGCTCACCTGATACACACCTTGGAACTCAGGCTGACCTTTTGAAGCAGGATTTGGAGTTTTAAGAAGGGTCTCCCAAACTTATGAACCCCAATTTTATGTACTTCTCTTATTTTTTTAAATTAAGAGTTCATTAAAACAGACTCAAGAAGGAAAAAAGATTATGAATTATTGAGTTAATTTAGGAAGAAATATCAAATTGTGCAGTTTATTTAAGGGAAATTTGCGCCTAAGAAAAGTTCTGAGCAGAGTCATAAGCATGTGGAAGATAGAAAATGCACTCGTGTATAAGACACAGCATGATTCTTGAGGTCCATTTAAGAGAAATGAAGTTGGAGGAGGAGGCTGGAGCAGAGCCACATCACATGGAAGATAGAACCTAGGGCCTTATGTAAGCAGATGTAGACAAAAGATGCATGTGAAGGTATAGCATCTTTCCCTTCCCGAAGCCTCCACATGGAAGAAAGTTAAGAGTTTAAGAATAGGAGAAAGAGTGCATGGGAAAGAGACCAGACATACCAGGAAGAAATAGGTAATAGAGAGAGTTATTCCCATGGTTACTCTGAGATTAGAGAAATTTCATGTGTAGCAGGCCCAGAGTTTAGAGGAAATACCACATGGTAAGTTCTAGAGTGTAGTGGAAATGTTCATGAATATTCATGTGATAGACTCATAGATCAGAGGAGAGCCATACATGTAATTAATGCGAGAAATCACCCCAAAACATAAAGCAGAGTCAAGCCAAAAACTGCCCAGCTAAGAAACATTGCTTTCCCTTACCCAATTGCTGGGTTGGGGAAAGGCAATCCTACATGTGTGTCCAGACAGAAACCACAGGGGAGAGACCAGCATGAACAAGCACTTATAAATAATAGAAAATGTATTCTTTCCTCAGACTCAAGTATGTAAGGAGACCACTCAATTGAGTTGCAGATTTAAAGTGCTGACCCCCAAATTCAGCCAATCTAATGTTAGACTGGAGGCAGCAGGGGGAGCTGTAGCTGAAGTGAATGAAACTGTCAGACATGAGCTCCATTCCTGCCCAGGCAGGGTGACATCTTTTGGTTTTCTTTTTGGGTTCCACTACCTAATTGAAACTACTCTTAAAGAAGTTAGCTTTCTCCAGTGTTTCCATTTTAAATCCTGATCTTGTTTTAGCTTCCCAAGTGCTGGGATGAAAAAATGTGGCACCATACCTATGTCTTTATATAAAATTTAGAGGAACTGAAACTCAGTTCACAACAGTATCCTCACTTCTGTTAGCAAAGGGGGCACCAAAAAATGGCAACAGGATTGTTTTCTTATTAAAATCGATAGTAATACAGAGTTTTAGTGATTAATATGTATTAGCAATTATATTACGGAAGTGGTAATCTCTACCTCATAATATCACACCTGAACAATAGATTATATGCTGATGGCCACCATGCTTTCTGCCTTTGTATTTTTCCTTTCCATTACATATATAATTTCACTACCTATATCTATATCCGTATCATCACCATCTAGCTACATCTACATCTATATCTATATCATCTATATCTATATCTATATCTATATCTATATCTATATCTATATCTATATCTATATCTATATCTATATCTATATCTATATCTATATCTATATCTATATCTATATCTATTTATATATCTGTTTATATATCTATATTATATATATCTATATTATCTATATCTATATCTATATCTATATCTATATCATCTATATCTATAACTATATCTATATTTAATCTATAATATCTATATCTATATCTATATCTATATCTATATCTATATCTATATCTATATCTATATCTATATCTATATCTATATCTATATCTATATCTATATCTATATCTATATCTATATCATCTATCTATCTATATCATCTATCTATTTATATCATCTATGTCTACATCTATTTCTGTATCTATCTCTATCATCTATCTATATATTTATCTATCTATATATCTATCTACCTATCTTCTATTTAATCATATTCATTTCTCACTAACCTGTGCTTTCTTGCTCTCATTTCTGATAAACAGCTTCTTCTCAGCTAATCCCCTTCATATTTTCATGTTGTGTGTGGGTGTGTGTGTGTGGGGGGGTGCATATTGGTGTGTATGTGCATCATTGGAGTTTGATGAGAGTTGCTTGCAGGACCATGGGTGGGAATAACTTGAGAAAACACTACAAAATTACATACTTAGTTCTTAAGACCTGTGTGTGTACATGGACATGTGGTTATTTGTGTCTGTGTGTGATGGGAAGAGATAATATTATTTCTTTCTTTGGAACTTTGCTTATTTTCTACCACATTTTCTATCAAATATGGAGAACTATTTTGAAAGAAAACATTATTAAGACTTCAAGTTTTATTCTCATAAGTCTCTAGAATATATGCTCATAATTGATTCCATTTATTTTAATTGTAGCATAACATTATTTTGATAGTTTTTGTATTGTTCTCAAGTTGGTGCTCTTAGATTTATTATTGTTTCTACTCTTCATTTGCCTATTGTTTTTTAAAACATATTTTCATTAGCTCCTTTTGATAACTAGAGAATAAATTCTAGTATGTGCTTACTTAAATGAATATATTCAAAGTATGACTAAAATTACTCTTTTTTTAAACACAAAATTATCTAATTTAGTTTATAATATTGGGCAATTTTGTTAGTATAAATAGAAACTATTTCTTCCTGCACACATATATGACTACACAATCAAATTTATGATGTTATTTTATTCATTTCTATGTTTATAACTGTTTTAAAAATATATTATCTTAGATTACATCATCATTAATAAAACATGACTATTTCAATGAATACCTATATGTCTGGTGTGCATATTTTACACATATTTTCTAAGTACTACTGTCATGGTTTGATCAAGGTGTCCCCCACAAACAATTGAATGTGTTCTGATAGATCGATCCTCAGCTGATGGCAGTTTGGGTTTTACAACCTCGATGAAGCTGTGTTGTTGGGGCAGGCTTATGGGGTTATAAGCCAGCTTCCCCTTGCCAGTGTTTGGCACACCTTCCTGCCACTGTTTGCAGTGCTGTGGCAGAGGTGATGTCCAGCCCTCTGCTCATGCCATCGTTTTCCCTGCCAGGATGGAGTCTCCCCTCGAGTCCGTAAGCCTAATAAACCCATTCTTCCACAAGCCGCTTTTGTTTGGGTTCTTCTGCGCAGCAACTAGAAAGCTGACTGCAACAACTACCTTTTAAAAATGTATCATTTTCTATTCATTTGGTTTTTATCTTTCCAAATCTCTTGATTTAATCGATTTCCTTAAGGGCAGTGCAGGTTTGGATTTTATTTTTTGAGTTATATCCATTATCTTCATCTTTTACTCGATACCTTTAACATGTTTTCACATACGGTTATTGTTAATCTTCCATCTGTCATTTAGTTTTTCCTTCCTTTAAGAAAATATATCTGTGTTGTTCCATCTGTTTTAGTTTTTCCTAGAGAAGCTTTACAGCCTGATTTAGGTTTGCAATCCTTTAGTCACATTGTTACACAGCCTTTTTTATGGCTATGTGTCTCAGGCTAATTATGTAAGTAATCACGTGAGTATTTATTCACTTAGTCCTGAAAATGGTCACATCTAAGTCTCTCAGGATTATTCCTCTCTCACCAATAAAACAAAAATATTAAAACAGAAAACTGGTCAAGAATTTTTGCTCCAATGTATACATATAAAATATAATTTTGTTTGATTTTACTTCTTTAATTTCAATAACAATGCGATTTTGTTGTGTTTTGAGAAAGTGTTTTGCTATGTATCCCATGCTGACTTTTATGTTCATTCCTTTTCCCCTGAGGACTGAGATAAGATGGGTGTATCACATAGTAATGATAAATTTTTTTAAATGTAAGCCTGTGAGCAATAAATATGCCCAGCATATAGATGCTTGTTTGACACCTGTGTTGGTATGATTCAGGTATCTCCCAAAGTCTTAATGTGTTCTAAATGCTTGATCCCCAGCTAATGACAGTTTTGGAATTGGAAACTTGTTTGAAGTGTTTTGTTCAGAGTGGGCTTATGGTAATTATATCTGGCTTCCCCTTGCCAGTTTTTCAGTGGAGGTGATATCACACCTCTGCTAATGCAGTCATTTTCCCTGCCATCATGGAGCTTTCCCTCTAGTCTGTAAGCCAAAATAAACACATTCCTCTACAAGCTGTTCTGTTCTGGTTCATTCTGCCAGCAATGAGAAAGCTGACTACAACAGGTTTTTTTTTTTTTTTTTTTTTTTTTTTTTTTTTATTGAAGAGTGGGGTAGCATTGCTGAGATGAATCTTACCATGAGGATTTGGTCTTTGTGAAATTGTGTTTTGGAGGAAGAAAGAGTACTTGGTACTTGCAACTCTGTGGACACCTTCCAAAGAGGTCAGCCAAGTTTTATGGACTATTCTAGCAAGAGTTTGATTATAAATTATTTTGATGTTATAGGACTCACAGTTAAAAGAGTCCTAAATCTCAGATGAGACTTGGGACTTTTAGAGCTATCTTTAGTTTAGTTTAGTTTCTGGTGGTAGTTTTTGTCTCTCTTCAGTATCTGTGAAAGCTTCAAATAAATTCCTCCCATAAACCATGTCTGGTTTTGAGGTTCATCTAGAATCATGATCTAACTATGGCAGTTTTGGTACCAGGAGTCAGGTCAGATGTTTTTGCTAGACCCTGATTCTAAGGATTTGACATTAGGAATTGATTTGCAGGAGAAATGTTGAAATATTTGAAACCTTGGCCTAAGAGACACATTGTAGTGCTATAAGTACAACATGATGGACCATTCTGGTCAGAGTTGAAAAGACCTGAATACAGTAAGATCTATGGAATGTAAGTTTTCACTTATGAGAATGAGAAAGAACTTTGTCAGGACTGGTCTTAATGCAGTTTGTGTGAGAGGCTTGCTGTGTTCTTTCTGCCTGTGTCCTGAGAACACATGAAGGATTGCATTGTATAGAAATGGACTGGTGTGAGGAGATGGAGATGGCACAGAAAGAAGTGAAATCTCTGGGCCAAAATTGCTGCCCATTCTGCTGCAAATGTTGAAGAGATGACAACCATTGAGACTGTGCCTGGTGATCTGCATTGGGACAGCAGGAAGAATGAGGTCCCTTTTGAAGTAAGTGTATTGAATGCTGAAGGAATGTCCTACTCCTCAAAATTGGCTTTGTCACCCCTGGATTAACTGGTTGGTTGCCCACCTGCTACTATGGAGTATAACAAATGCAGGAAAACAAAGTCATTGGACTTACAACATGGTTTTGTTTTTAGAAAATGGCCATGGGCAGTGTGAAGCAGGTCTGTTGGATTACTTGCATACAAGACCCAATGGTGCCATAAGGAAGAACCTTTTGTTGCAGTGGAGACCTAGTACAGATGCCAGACCTATGGGATAGCTGCCACCAATGGAGTTTTCTGTAACTGTATCCTGATTGGAGGGGCAGAATTGGAGCTCAGGACACTTATCACTGACTAGAGTTGTAGGACATGGAGTGATAGAGATTGATGTTGCCCTGTTTCTTTTAAATCTTGCATTGGTTCAGTCTGTCTTTACTATGCCCAATGCTTTATTTTTAATGTTAATTTTCTTCTTTGTCTTTATTATTATTATTATTGGTATTATGGCTCAGTTGAAATGCCTTGGATTATAGGGATCTTTAAATATCATTGGGATGGATGAAAACTGTAGGAATTTTTTAAGTTGGACTGAATGTATTACATTTTATATGTTTACAATTATCAGTGCATGGGGGTTAGGGAAGGATTGTGGTGATTTGATTCAGCTGTCCCCTATAAACATAATGTGTTTTGAATGCTTAATCTACAGCTATGGCAGTATTGGAATTGGAACCTTATTGGAGGTGTGTTGTTGGGGGAATGCTTATGTCCTCATAGCCAGCTTCCCCTTGCCAGTGTTTGGCACACCTTCCTGCTTCTGTTTGCAGTGCTTTGGTGGAGGTGATGTCTACTCCTCTGCTAATGCCCTCTTTTTCCCAGCCATCATAGAGCTTTCACTCACATTTGTAAATAAAAATAAACCTGTTCCTTCTGCAAGCAGTTTTGTTTGGATTCATTCTACAAGCAATGTGAAAGCTGATTTCAACTATTTCTAAGATATCATACATGAAAATGATAAGCTAAAGTTTGATAAAATTATTTTCTGTTTAGAAAAGATATTACTAAGATAATAAAAAGGAAATGACAGCTGAGAGGAGATAATTAAACAAAACTATTAACCAAAATATAAAAAATAACCTCTTAAAATATAAAATGGAAATTAATGTTACCTTATTAAATATTAGGCTTTCAGACATCAATAGATAATCTAACCAAGAATATGAGCAGGTATCAAACAAAGTTATGAAGAGGTTTCCATACTGTTATTACTGGGGAAATGCAGACTAAAAGCAAAATGAAATAGAATTAGAGACTTATTGAATGTCCCAAATCCATAGCTAAAAGTTTGGAGGATGTGGAAGAAGAGGAATGCTATTTTTTTTTTATCAAAAACATGAAAACTATTAAGCAATGTGTTGAAACTTGCAGCTTTGTTTCAAAAACTTAAACATAGTTTCCCACATAATGTAACAAGCATTCTCATAAGTACAAAGATAATGAATTGAAGAACTTTGTGGACACACACACACAAAATCTGCCCAAAGATTCTTGTGGCACCTTTATAACTACCAAATTTGGAAATACCATCGGTACACCTAGGTGGATGTGTGAGTATAATGTATATTCATATAATGAATTATTATTCAGTGCTACAGTGAAATCAGTTAACATCATGGAAAGATGTGAAAGTACTGTAAATTCATGAATTTCAAGGCTGTGTAAATAGGCTAATACATGATTTCAGATGCCCTAGGGCATGGGGGAAACTATAAAGACAGTAAGACAATCACTGGTTGGTGAAAATTAACCAGAAGCAGACAAGGAATAGGTACATTACAGAAAATTTTGAAGTGGTGAAGTTATTTTGTATGCGATTATTATAGTGGATTGCATCACAAAAGCAGTGTTATAATCTATAGAATTTTTGAAAACAATAGTCAATTCTAATAAATACAATTTTGATTCATAATAATTTGTCAATAGACATACTTCAATTATAACAAAGGAACCCCATCTTGCCCAATGCTCCTAGTGTATTTCCATATATTCTGCACTATGTTGTCATGAATAGCAATACTAGCCTGAAATACAGTGCATTTAAATAAAAATATATTTATTATCTAAATGACTTATTTTTCTCATCACATTTTGACATTTAAATAATTTCTAAGATTTGTTTATTTGGGAGGTTAATAAGAATCACATTTTACCTTGTACTTTATTCAGCACTTAATTCAACAGATTTTCCATTAGTATTTCTTCCATTGTTAATTGCTTATTATTTTCTAAATAAATATAAAAATGTTTATATAATGATGATAGAGTTTTCTGCTATATACAAACTTTATCTTTTGCTACATTTTGCCTGTAGTCAGTTTCTTTTGTCACAGGTTTCATTAACAGTAAAACCTGTCCATTTTCTTTCATTTTAATATAATATAGTTAAATATTATAGCATATCTTTATCAAACACTTTTGTGGTATGAATTTATTCAATATTTGATGTATATCTCTAGTATGTACCATTGGTGTTTGATTTATTGTATTTCATTACTTTTTGTACAACAGAATTTATTGTTAATTCAATAGTATTTCCATTAATATAAAATATCTTCCAAAATTTCTTATAGAAGACTTTCCCTTTTTCTAGAAACCTCCTATGATTTCCACCAGAAGCTTGTCAGATTTCCTTCTCTTAAACCCTATATTTTCTATAAAAATGTTTATAGTTATACAAAAGTTATATATAGAGTGACCTTTCTGTAGGGGGCAAGAAGGAAGAAAAGAAGGAGAAAAGAGAGAAGGTGTTAGGAAGTTAGATAGATAGAGAGTTATAGCTAGAGATAGATAGATAGATGATGGATGAATGATAGGTAGACAAAGATACATAAATGCACGTTCATTTTATCATGTATTTGCTTTCTTCCTAGATGTTTGTAACACATTTCAATATTTAAATATGATAATAATAAACTGTTTCTTTAAATGGTTATAAAATTGAAAACACACACATAATGTTTTGTATACAACATTTTTACATATAAAGATTTATGGGATGGAACTTGCCAGTTAGTTAACAAAATATTATCACACATATTTATGTTTCTAATTTCTACAAGTCAGTAATAATTTAACATTCTCTACATCATGAGTACAAGCATAGATTAATCATTACAATATACCAAAATCTAGACTAAACCCTCTATACAGTAATATGCAGGCTCTCTGCAGCCTAATGTGAATGCAGGAGCAGAATGGAGCTTTAAGGAATTTCCAATATGGGGCATCAACTGAGACCTGTGATAGAGAAGAACCAGGGCTCAACACATCTCTTGGTTATAATCCCTCATTTTAGACATTACATTCTTTTCCATCCTAATCTGCAGCTTTGAAACTTGCTAAAGTCACAGTTTTATTTTCATTATAACTTTGAACATTTGTCTTGGTTGATTTACTCCTTAATTAAGCAGCATCACTTGTGTACATACTAAATTTCTTTTTGTTATTTTTTTTCTTGCTTTAACACTTACTTCCTTCATTTTTTTTTAGTTTAACATTCTGGAACTAGCATTACAGTTGCTCTGTGTGTTTCTTGGTGTGTTAATTTTCTTTAAAATGATATTTTTGTGCATGAAAGTTATGACAGTTACATGATATTATTTTATAGCATTGTCCGTGTTTGGACAATTATAAATATTCAAGCACAGTATTATACCGATTCTTCAATTATGACATCTCAAATGATTAAAATTATTTTGGCATATACTAGTAAAGTTTATGCATAGTTAAGATTTCTATAATTAAACTAATCTATCTACCCAAGGCAGAGCTGTATAACTCAACATTAGAAACTATATTTGTCAATAACATGAGTAAAAATTTATCATGAATAATCAGAGACCCAAAATTAAAAAGTCACATCTTTTGGAATAGATCTTATATTCAAGTCCTGATACTGTGTCTTGGTTATAATAGCTTTTTGAAAGATTTGTCTTATTCACAAAATGGCAACATATCTTTCTGCTATAGTGCATTAAAATAATAGAAGGTTTAAGAGAATTGTTGGTTATAAAATATCATGTTATACATGATCTACATCATGTTATAGTATAGCTATTATTTTGATAGAAAACTGTCATCCTTTGTTATACGAACTTGGAACTTTAATTATTTCTTTGTAATTACAACTTGTCTTTCTTATAAGAAACCAAGAACGTTCTATAATCCTCACCTATAGAAATCTAGACAATATTTTCCACATTGAAATGTATACGATCCAATAACAAATTCCTCTCTCAAAGCATTTGAGAATGTACAAATGCAATTTCAATATTCAAATGTTCAGGGCCATGATTCTGAATACTGGCCATTCTGCCTAAAAGATAAAGAATAATGTGTATTTAGTGGTTCAGCTGTTTTACATTGGCTCTGCCATTTCAGCAGAGGGGAGTGAGTGCACAGGGCAGCTTGTCTTGGTGGCAGTTAGCCTTAGCCACTCATGAATGTGGACAGATTTATGCAGGGTGACCTTCATGACTCAATGTGCTTGGGAGCCTTGTGATTTCCACAGGGGTTACTGAAGGGACATTCCATTGACAACCACAGTAAGTGTTCCACCCTGCTGGCATATTTAGAGCATATCGTTATGCATCAGAAAACCTCAGACATGCACAGGACTGCTTTCTAAAGAGACACAAGACTGGATGCATTTTGCAGAGAATGAAGTTCATTTACATACTTGTCCATAAGCCACAGTCTCAGATCTTTGTTCAGCATTTTTGATAAATCTTTTTCACAAGGTACATATGAACCTTTGTTTTGTGGTTAAAAAAATGATGACATCCAAGGTTGGCACTATGATGAAGTCCCCTATGTGACAACCTGTTTGTAGGGATTTTGAAATGTTTTATCTCAGGATCTAAGTGCACATAGCTGCTGTAGAAGCTGAAGCACGTCTGGGCTGCTTCATATCCACAGAAAGCTGTTGGGCCCAACTAAAGCACTGAGGTACAGTGGGTGTGATCCATCTATGCTATTTTGGAAAGGTTGGTATAATTTCAATGCCCTAAAAGAAAGTTAATAAATTATTTCAGCTCCAAAGAAATATATACCAGGATCCACCCTATCCTTTCTTTTTCTTTTTGGTAAATATGGTCCAAAATATCCTTATCAAATTTAAAGGTGGAAATAATTATATCCATGGTATAAAAATAAAAAAAGTGCTAAAAGGTGAACTAGAGATAGCATGATAATATTCAACAAGGTGAATGTATTTTTGTTATTGGTGGTGTTTCTGTTTTCTTCTTTCTCTGTTTCTTTCCTTCTGTTCTTTTCTTTCTTTCTTGTGTCTTTCGTTCCTTCCTTCCTTCCTTCTTTCCTCCCTTCTTTTCTCTCCCTCCCCTCTCTCATTTTTTTTGGGGGGGGAGTTTCCACTTTGCAGCCAGGCTTTTCTAGAACTCACCATGTAGCCCAAGATACTCTGAAACCTTTTTCTTCTTGTCCCACACTTTCAAGTGCAGGTATTTCAGAAGGAGAAAACTTTCTTTTGGTAGGGAAATAGAAAATGTTTAGCTTGAAAAGATAACTTAGAAGCAGGTAGAGGCTAATTAAAGAGTAGTCAATGGTCTGTCTAGTCTAAGACTTCAGAGCTACCTGGGAAATAGGTCCAATCAGTGCTTTCCCAAGTGAAGAAAACAACTTTGGTTGTATGTATGGACATTTAAACCCAGCTTCCCAAAGAAGAGTAAGTTTCTTCAGTCAGTGTGGTCTGTGTCTGACGATGAGGCCCTGGGAGATGTTGGTGGATATTTATTTGGATTAGCTGTATATGGAGAATGGAAATGGATGCCCTTTTAGCCTTAACTCTATGCTTTATTTTTAAATAATTGTTGACAAAGCTGTTTTTGAAAAAGTTAAGTGAGAGTCACATTTTGCTTTAATCCTTTTCTTTTAAATCTATTATAAATATTTCAACATAAATTAATTGTTAATCATATAAAAGACTCCTCTGTTTCACAATGCTATTAATCTTTTTTCTCTTAAACATGACATAGAGTACCAAGGGTATCTTATTTGAGATGTTTACTCTTTATAAAATATCTCCAGTTGGGTATAAAGTAGAATAGAGCCCATTTTCAAGACATTTTAATTAGACTATTTGAAGCATCTTAAACTTTGAGATATCGCTCCACTATAATAATAAGACTATTTTCAATAAATTTCCTGATTTTATTTGCTGTGGTGATTTTATATATGGGCCTTAATGTTTTAGCTTATTATTTATTTATTTATTATTTATTTATAAGAAAGGAAATAGGCATGTATCAGGGCTCTTAGCCACTGAAACTGAATTCCAGGTGCATGCTCCACTTTGTGCATCTGGCTTTAGTTGGGTACTGGGCACTCGAACCTGGGTCCTTAGGATTTGTAGGCAATTACAATGAACACTGAGCCATCTCTCAAGCTCCCATATGTCTTAAACTTAGTTTTAGCATTAATATTTATAACACATTATTATTATTAGATTATTAACATTAATATAATTATTAGATTATTAACATTTATAACACTTCACATGAAACTTTGCTAATGTCTTCCTTCTATATTATATGGCAAATGGCACAGAGAAGAACACGTATCTCTAAATATATGCATTTAAACTAACCCTAACATGGACACACTATTTCATTTTAATAAATGAGTAATTCTAAAATTAGTATAATTATTGAATCTGAAGCTGGTAGCTTATCCTGCCCTTGTTTCATCTTAGTATTTATGGAGAATGCTCACTTTTTATTGTGTATAAATGCTATGCTTTCTTACAGCATTTAAAAATTACACAAAATTGTTGAAGGCTTGGCTTTAAATCATGAGTCTGTTAGCCTTTAAATTATCTTGTTAATGTCACAGAATTTTTGCCTCTATTGATCTCTCATAGTCATGAATTCTTTTGAACAGGTTTTACAGTCAGTAAATTGTATTAATTTCTCCTTTTATGTGTATTCTTTAGACTTGATGTAACATCTTGAATGCTTTTAACATATGATAAAATTTACTAGTTCAATCTTTTTCACATCAAACATTTTTCTGATCTGAGGTATTAGTCCATATTTATGCAAATTTAATTTGCCTTCTGATGCCTCCATATTTTCAAGATTTTTAGATGAGTTCATTTTTTTACCATTTCAAAATAGAAATCTTTTTGACTCAATATTCTGAATTGATCCACATTATGTCTACTTTAAAATGCTTTCCTAAACTTATTACAAATATATGTGTTACACTTTCTTTATTAGTAGTAGCATATATACACGTTTTTGGGGTACAGTGTGATCATTTAATGTATGTATAAAGTGTATAAATCAGGGAAATTAACATTAGCGCCTCCATATCATTACTGTGCATTTGGAGCTTTCTTGTTTCTCATATCTAAATATTCATAAAATATGAATCAGGCTTTTGTCGTCTACTGTCACCTCACTGGTCTCTACAATGCTTCAACTTATTACTTCTCTCCAGATTTATTTTGGTATCTGTTTTCCAACCTCTTTCCTTTCCAGGGTCTACAAATAGAATATAATTTACATTAACTTTTTCACATTTATAACAAAGAAATCCCTGTCTTTCTGTATCTAATAAATTTCAGTTAACATAACTCAGATCATTGTTTTCTACAAATGATAGCATATCATTCTTAAAGTATCTTTATGACATGTTTCTCTATCTATCTATCTATCTATCTATCTATCTATCTATCTATCTATCTATCTATCTATCATCTATCTATCTATCTATC
>PVHP010028314.1:0-23217 GCA_004024765.1 Zapus hudsonius | reverse complement strand
GGGGAGCGGCTCGGACTCGAGTTTGGAGGGAACTGGGGTGGCCCGGGGCCCGGGAGCAGTAAGTGCCCGGCTGGGGAAGCCGCGGAGCCGCGGAGAAGGGAGCGGCTCAGCCGGCAGGCGCAGGTCCTGCCAGCTGGCGTTTTTGCACTCACTGCCTCTGATGCGTCCTTGAGGTAGATTCAGGTTTCAGTCAGAAGACTCTGTTGCTGGAAGGCTACCTGAGTTGAGGACCTGGGTATTGCTTGCTTCCACGGCCTCTAGCACAGCTAAAAACCCTAACCTCTGTTCCCCCGGGGACACTGCATGGCCTCTAGTTCGCCATCATGAACCGGAAAAAATACAGCACTATTTTGAACACTCTTCCCATATGCAATTCTATCTTTATGGAATGTTTTACTTTCCCTTGTCACTTTTATCACATACCTTTGTCATTTTCACAGACATATGAAATAATTCATACTCATATCCTAATCATTTTAAAGGATAAAAAATCAAGGAAATATCTTACTAATACAAGGAGAAGTTTAAATGAATGGAGAAGTAATGGCAATATTTAGAATACATATTACAAATCATAAGAAGAAAACACTACAACAAAAGAAGTTTTAAATGACAAAATCAATTGGAAACAATACTTGCCATTATGAAAGTTTGAAATAAGTTGTTAAACATTTTATCTGTTAAACACATCATTGTGAAAACACTGATAAAGCCTGGCATGGTAGTATTTACCTTTAAGCCCTTGGGAGGCAAAGGTAGGCAGATCATCAAGAGTCAAAGGCCACTGAGAAACTACATAGTGAAGTCCAGGTCAGTCTTGTCTATAGCAAGACCCTACTTCGAAGATGGGGCGGAAAGATTGTAAGAGCCGTGGTCGGGGAGAATATCCAGAGGCATGATGCCCCTGAGTAATCACATACTAGGGCCAGGAGAACCAGGCTGATTACTAGGCTGTCCATGGTCCCCTGCCCCAAGGACTGATCCAGACAGTCCACGGAGGAGGATATCCAGCTGATTGGGGATGGGGAAGAGGCATTGGGGAACTGAGGATAACATCACATTATTTGCTCATTCACTGTATCTAATTTATGGATAATAAAGAAAAATTATATTTCAGTGCTTCCTTCTCCCAATATGAGCTTTCTGATGCCACATAAATGCAAAGAGACTATCTCACTTCTAAGGAACCACTGTAGTGATTTTCAAACCAATGTCTGTACAATTGCTCTGTTGATGTTTTCAATTTGTAGCACATATATTTTCAAGATACTCTTAAGAATGTATGCATTTGCAGCCTACTTCTACTGTGTTCAAGTTAGAGTTTGCTCTGTGTATGTTTCCAAATTCACATTTCTTATTTTCCTGGATGAAAGCCTGTGTCTGTATTTGGCTTACAGATGGGGAAGCATTGGCTATGGGTAAGTTTCAAATGAGGGATCAATGAAATTTGGTGTGCAGGTAACTTCCTTTGATGTTTCACTACTGTAGTCCTCAAGTCATATTTGTTTTCCGTTGGAAACGTGAGTTACTAGAAAGTACTGCCTCCAAACAAAACACCACATCTCTTGAAATATAAGTATCTTTAATAGCAACATATTTTTATTTTTTAAGCATAAACAGCTTAAACACTTGGTTTTATTTGCCAAGATACCTTTTTATAAAAAAAATCGATTTCTACTTAGATCCAGTAAATTTGCAAGATTTTTGATATGGGTTCTTATAAGAAAAGTTGCTACATATGGTCATTCATGCCTGTAATCACAGCACTAGCAAGGCTGAGCCAGGAGTTTTCCTATATACTTAAGACCAGGCTGTGGCATATAAACAGTTTCATGCCAGCTTGCTCTAACTACTTAGCAGTGGCTACACCACTCTTATGGTCAGTTCCCTGAGCCTTGTGAGAGGATGTTATGTTAAGACTCAGTATGTGTCATATATGTTTATATAGGTCCTATAAATTGGTCTTTATTAAGAAAAACATAATTTTTACATCTTACTTTTAACTTTTACCTATCTTACACAAGTGCAGTATAATATTTTAGCTATGATTTAAATAGCTATGCATTGTTATAGTACATGTAAGATAAAGAAAAGTATTCAATATTTAAAACAGTTTCCCATAACATTGAAAAATAACAAACTAATTTATATATAATATTTTAATAGAAACAATTAGCAAATCTTATTTAGTTTCCTGTTGAAAATAATAAACTTCACACATACAAGATATACTTTCAACACATTCCTATTTTTATCAGTTTCAAGAAGTATAGAACAAATATAGAACAGAAGTATTATCAAAACCCTTTGGTATATATGACAAATGATTTAACAGACTACTTTTTTTAGATTTTTCGAGGTAAGTTCTTGCTCTAGTCCAGGCTGACCTGGAATTCACTATATAGTCTCAGGGTGGCCTTGAACTCACAGCAATCCTCCTACCTCTGTCTCCCGAGTGCTCAAATTAAAGGTGTGTGCCACCACGCCTGGCTTTAATAGACAACTTAATATTTAAATTTAATATATTTCCTACAACAAATTAATTTTTATCTATGACTTCTTTTGAAATATTAAAATATAGTAACAGTAATATTGAAAAGAAAATTGATGACATGATTATGCAAAATAAACATAAGATGTAACATGAAATGCTGGTAATAAGAAAATTAGAATACTAGAAAAAGAAGCCTAAGAGGTGAGTACTAATTGAATCCTTAGAGTGTATTTCATGCCTTATACATCTTAATTCATTTAAAGTACAAGGAAGAACATATTATGGGAAATGACTGAGCCTAACTTTAACCCATTTTCTGAATAGAAATAAAATAATACGCTATTTCTTATAACTTTTGTTAGTTTTATTTAAAATTATCAAATTAATATTAATAGTTTTATTTAAGATATGTTTTATACAGGTTCTGTGCCATATATATATGCTAATTTTTATAGTTGTAATAATATCTATGTTGTTTAAAAATAAGTGTTCTTTCCTCTCAGACCCATTAATAGATATAGACTGAACATACCATTAATTATGGTAAAGTAGGTAAGTTTTACAAGCTAAATGAAATTACAATTTAAGTTCAAAGGAAAGCAAGATAGCTCTGTCTGTGATATATAGACCAACTTCTTCCAAATTTGGAAACCTCTTTTTTTAATCATTAGGAAGAATATTTTAAATAAAATATTGAAATTCAAAGAAAACACCTTTAGAAAATTAGACTAATGTAAAAATATTTGAACTGCAATAAAATATTTACCTTTGCTTTGAATTAAAGCAAAGTAAATAATACCTTTAATGGCACCATAATGAGACAAATTGGGTCTTACACATTAAAAAAGTGAATAGGAAAGAAAATGGCAACAGAAGAATTCTTAATATTGCCATATAATTTAGCAGAGCACTGGAAGCTGAAATATAAGGAAAGACATAAAGGGATAATATAGGAGCAACTCAGAGGAAGGATGACCACAGAAATGCTCAGAAACATAACAAGAACATCTGTGCATGTGAGAGGAGACTTACATATTGTTGCATTTACTTTCTTGTTACTGAAAAAAAAAACTGACCAAAAGCAGCTGAAGAAAAAGGTGTTTATTTTGGCTTACAGTCTCAAGGTGACAATTCTATGATGAAAGAGGAAAGGATGGCATGAGCGAAGCTGGGCATTGTCACTGCCACAGCAAGTGCAAAATATTAGCAGTAGGGTGAGCCCAAATCTAGGAAAGGGGAACTGGCTATAACACCCCTACATCTGCCCACCAACAACATACCTCCTTCAGCAAGGCTTCACCTCCCAAATTACCATCATCAGGAAACCAAACATTCAAAACACATGAGTTTATGGGGGAGGGGAGCACACAATTCAAACTATTACAACTAGAGATCTTTGGGCCCACTCTCTCTTTCTCACATGTGAGCAAAATTTTTTTCTATTCATTCCCTTGAATCCTGAGCCTGAGAAAACCATTACTAGAAGATACCCAATCCATTAGAATGCTACAGCATTGATCACTGAGGAACTTAGTCATGTTGGGAGAACTAAAATGCTGCCCATGAAGACTCTACATTTCAGTCATGAAGCCTTAGGCATCCCATTAAAGGTACTAGATGCTTCTCCCCTGAGAAAACTATATAACCTAGATAAAGAGCTCTCCAAATCTGATCAGTGAAAGTTCCCCCAAAGAGGTAGGCCAGTCTTATTGTCAATGTAATACTTTATTGATTCATCAATGTTTTAACCATGTACAGTGTTTGCAATTAATGATACTGAATTTTGTTAAATATCAATGTATAGTCATAATCAATTCAAAACTGGAAGGATATATAACAAATTGAACTAAACAAACCAAAAGTTAAAAAAGGAAGCAAAAACAATATAGGTAAGAAAAGGGGAACATCCTTAACAGAATAATTATTATCCTCAAAGAAGTAGGGAAAAAAAGAACCAAAGGCAGGGATAATTCTCACATGATTCTAAAGAGTTCTTGAAGTACAAAGAGCAGGATTGCTAAAACCAAAAATGTAGTGGGAGGCTTAAGTAAATAAGCTGAGAAATTTATTTAGAAACACTATATGCTGGAAATAAATAGCTGCTCAATGTAATTAAAATTATGAGTTGCTTCATTTTAAATTACATACCAAGTAATTTTATTAATATAGATCAGGAGAGAATATAGTTTTACATACTAAGTACCAATGTAGGAATTTAGTGGAAATTATGTTCATGTAAAGTAAGAGAATCATCTGGGAGTGATACTTAGAAACTTAGAACAGGAATTCTTAGGATGATGTTGAAGGGCAACAAAGGTATAGTGAGGCAACAGACTAAAGTGGAGCATGAGAATGAAAGCATCTTAAAAAGCTACCTCTAACAAAAGTAATTTGATTTATGGAGCAATGGATGAAATGAAAGAATTAAGAGATTCATATCTCTGGTAAAGTGTATAGAGGATAAGAGAAAAAATATATAAAAAAATCTTTTCAAATAAATAAATTCAAGAATGAACTCTATGGGCTGGAGAGATGGCTCAGCGGTTAAGGCACCTGCCTCCAGTGCCTAAGGCCCCGGGTTCAATTCCTCAGGCCCCACATAAGCCACCCCCAAGGTGGTGGCCCAGGTGCTCTCTCTCTCTCTCTCTCTCTCTCTCTCTCTCTCTCTCTCTCTCTCTCTCCCTTGAAAATGGAAAAATAAAATATTAAAAAATGAACTCTAAGCATAAGTGTTAAGAAGTGTAATGTTTTTATAATCTACTCATTCATCATTTCTTTCTCTTTTTTTTTCCATTTTATCGTTGATTTTACCAAAAAAATCTATTGGGAAAATTGAGAAATGTGAGTATGAATGTTAATACATTTGAATATACATAGACACACATATGCATTTGTGTGAACATGTGGATGCCAGGTATAAAGGATACATATCTTTGTCTTCTACTGCATAAAATCAATGTGAAATTTCAAATATGAAAATTCTGTTAATATTCATCCTAATATGCTATTTCAAAATACAGCAATACAAAATTGAAATGTTAGTTTTACCAATGGGAGCAGACATACATGGTGGAGATAGAGTAGGAAATGATTTTTTATTTTTTTAAGTTTTGTATAATTATTTTTTTAATTGTGGACTGATAATTCTAGCAACAATTTGTCCTTTAAGTTGGGGGAACACATTATACAGTATCCCCATCAACTTCTAAATGAACTGAAAAATATTGCTCTATTCAGTTATCATTCATCATTCTAATAAATGTTTTTGAGGCTATCACTCCATGTCCTAAGTGTTGGGAGATGAACATGGCGCTAACACTTTAATTTTAACAGACCTCATTGATGGAGCATGATCCCAACTCCTGTGAGACTGTCTATGGCCAGAGCTTCTGAACAATGTAGGATATGCATCATTTAAATGTATGAGCTGTCATTTATATGGAAATCTAATGAGATAAGGAATACAGTCAGACCTACTAAAAGCCCTAGAGAAATTTAAGTGAAATAAGTTATCCAAAATGAAAATGTAATTTAGATACTACTCTATTCTCATGGTTTATAGGCATTAACAAATTCTCTTTGGAACCTCAAGGTATTCTATATAGCTAACAATGAATTTAAAAGGATTAACAAACTTGGAAAGTGCACATTTTCTGATTTTCAACCACATTTCAATGCTACTGTAGCCAGAAGGACAAGTACACAAAGAAGATAGAAGAGAAAGCCCAGAAGTAGATTCTATTATCCTCAATCTTCCAAAAGATTACAAAGACCCATTAATGGAGAATGACATGTTGAATACTGGATATATATATATATATATATATATATATATATATATATATATATATATATATATGAAGTATAAACTAAAATTCCCAGAATAAAATATAACAGAAGGATTCTAACATTGGACTAGACATAACTTTAGTGAAATAATACCAAAACCTCAGAGAGGAAGCAAAGATTAATAGAACCTTGGTATGGAGGAGGCACATGCAAATGCAAATCAAAGCCACAATAGGATATTACTCATTCACATATTAAAATGTACATAAAACTATATATATAATATATATATTATACATATATATCTTGAAAACACAAGTGGTATAATGTGGAAATTTAGAATTATTGTCTGCCATTGATGATAAATCTAAGATAGTATACTAGGATGGAAAAAAATATGAGTGTTCCTATAAAATGAATATATAATTATCATATCAACCAGTATCTCACTTCTGGGCATATTCCCATTAAAACTGAAAGCAATATCTCATAAAGGAACTGGAACACATATGTTCATATTTACTGACATTTGCCATGAAATATAAGCAAACTAAATGTTTATCTATTGAAGAATGGATGAATACATTTCAATACATATATCCAACATCATTTAGCATATCATTTTGTTTCAGAAGAAATTCCATAGCATGCTATAACATAAATAAAACTTGAGACCATCATAGATGTAGAATAAGTCAGTAACACAAAGGCAAATGCTCAATAATTCTACCAATAAGAGGTTTCTACAGTAGTAAAATTCCTAGTAATGGAAATATGAGAATAGATACCAGAACTAGGAGCAGGGGAAAAGGGGAGTTGTTTAATGAACATAACAAATTAAATTTTCAAGTTGAAAAAAATTGAAATATCTGTTTTAAAATGTGAATAAAATAAAACAACTGAACTATACACTTAAAATGTTAATATAGTAAAGCTTGTATGTGTTTGTTTTACTGTATTAGATGAATTTAATAAAGTAAAAAACACTTTTCATGGCCTCAAAAAGTGATAGTATTTAGTTTTTTTTTCTTTATGTCATTGTGTATTTTAGAAACTTACACATATGTTCTCATGCTTTCTCTCAATGAACTTTTACATTCAATTAAGAAAAACACTCTGTCTTATTTGAAACAATTGGATCATGAAAAACTGTAAAACAAATGTTCTCTTGATGTTAATACATATTAACCCAATAGAAATGTCCTTGTTGTTATTTTAGTAATTGAATAGAATTGCTGAGCTGAAAGAGCCAGTCATGGGTCTTGGCTTATAAGTAAGTATAAGGTATTTTCTGAGATCTTCAGGACAGAATTTTTTTTTTAAAAAAATATTTTATTCATTTTCAAACAGAGAGATACAGAGTGAGAAACAGAGAGAGAGAGAGAGAGAGAGAGAGAGAGAGAGAGAGAGAGAGAGTACCAGGGCCAACACCTTGTGGGTCTGGTTTATGTGGGTCCTGGGGAATTGAACCCGGGGCCTTAGGCACTGGAGGCAAGTGCCTTAACCGCTGAGCCATCTCTCCAGCCCTTCAGGACAGAATTCTAAGGGAACAAAAGATAGCTTCCTGATAATTCATTTTACTAAATCCATAGTCAACAAAGTTAATTTCCTTAGAGAACTGGTATGGAGCCATTATCACATTCTCTCCTCCGAAGTTGTATCTATCTGTAGAATACATGATAGACAAACATCACATATTTAGAGCTTTCTATTCTCTTCACTGTCTCATGCATGAAAGGTACCCAATACATATTTATTTTATACATGAATCCAAGACCTATTCAATTCTTTTAAAAATGCTGAGAAGATTTAAAGGGAACATGGAATTAACAATCATTCACATATTAGTCCAGCATGTTTAGGGATCCAACCAGCATTATAATTTGAATGTTGGAAAATCACAAAACTTTGAGTGTCACAGACATCATATTAAAAAAATTAAATAATGTACTTTGATACACTTGTAAATCATATGATAATATACAATATAGTGTGATATTAGCTTTGAGAACTCACTACATGTCCTCTTTTATGCTGGGTACTATGGTGGATAAAAATAAAATATGATTCTCTGGCATTCATTCAGCAAGCAATTCATTCATCTGCACTCGTCTACATTTGAAGAGCTGTCTTTTCCTGCCTTTTATTGCTTTAAGAAAGAGATCACTGACAGGATATTAGATAGAAGGACATAGTTAGATATTAAATACTAGCTCCAGTGATAGATTTGACTGACAAGTTTCAATAGATTGATGGCTGACACAGTTTTGCAAAATCTTGGAAATATTTGCTGGTTCGAATAGAAAGAATTTTGAATTACCTTTTTATTGAAGTAGGGCTTCACTCTATCTCAGGTTGACCTGGGATTAACTATGTAGTCCCAGGATAGCCTTGAAGTCACAGTCAGATCATTCTACCTCTTCCTCCTGTTTGCTGGGGATTAGTGACCCTGCTTTGCCTGGTGTATTGGTTTTTATAAGATGGTATCCAAAAAACACCTACTAATTATATGTTGGACTGCTTTATTATACTAAAACCTCAAAAGAAGATCCAAGAATGGAAACTAAAGTCCCAATATGCACAATGTACAAATCAAACTTTGAATATTAATATTGTAGTTAACAGAGATACTCATACCATTTTAGAATATGTTTTGGTACAATGAAGTGCACCATGCCCTGTTTCTTTCCAGTTCATCATACAGAGTTCCATAGCTTGTGCATTTATATCTTCAATAGTGGAACAATGATGAGCTACACACATCCATGATACTATTATTGAAGGGTATGAGTGGGAATATTATTCTGAACCAAAAGTATTGAAGAACTCTTAGAGCAAGGAGATGAAATTTAACTGTGATAGAATTGATCATGGCACATATTACTTAACCTCTTAACTCTTGGTATCCTTTATGGTAGTGGTAGTTATATAACCTTTCAGTCCATTTGCATAATATCTTGGTTCATACTCAAATGTTTGTACAGCATTCTCAACTACTCAAGCAAAATATAACAAAAATGAAATATTACCAATATAAAATACATTGTCATGTGCATTTGGCAAAATAAATACTTTTCGGTGTGTCTTATTTCTATGAATTTAAGTACACATTTTTCATGCCACCAAGAAAGGAGGAAAGAAACACTGTCATCAGTGAAGCTCCTATATATAGTTAGAGACATATTGAATGCCAGGATGTTGCTGAGTTATAAAGTTGATCATTATGCTGAGAATTGATACATGAACCTAATATGTGAACAGGGGCATGATAAACCAGTGCTAGCAGTCTCACAGTCATGAATTTAAGACAAACAATGAAGTGATAGAGACTTGGTGGAAGACTAATGGAAAAAAGTGATTTTGATATAAAAGGGATTCATTGCATCTTGTTTGCTAAGAATTCAACTGGGTCCTAAACTCATATAAAGGAAGGAAGAAAAAAAATTCTCTCTATGTTGACTGTATTATTATAGCTTTGTGCAATAGCCTATGTACTGGGTGTTATTATTTTAGCTTTTCCCCAGAAAAAAGATAAAATAAGATGATAACCTTCCTTCCCTAAGCTCACCCACCAGATATAACTATAAGCTTTATATAGACACCTGTTACACTTGCTGTATCAAAACTTTGGAAGGAATTATCTACCACAACACAATTTCTCCTACTGTAAAAGTCCAATAAAGAATGAGCTTCAGAGGCTATTCTGTGAATAACTGTCCTCTTATAATGACTAAGAGCTTGAGTTTGGCTTTTACATTGAAGAAGTTTAAGGCTTGATCAGAGACTTAGTGATGAAACAAAACAAAGTTTTGTAACCTGAATATTTATTTTTATATTCTATTCAGGTTGAGCATGTTGATGTTTCTACTAATTGAAAGATCTACTTTCTTATTTAATTATAACTTATCTTTTATTATTTATCTTTTAGAATATCTTATGATTATGTATATTCAGGCAAGAAGTCTAAAATATTTTAAAATAAGTTTTAAATTTAATTAGCTATTTTAAAATGTCAAATAATATAATAATTTGGCAAGGAATAATTTGTTAAAGGGAGAAGGATTAAAAACAGTAGATTGTGGTAGACTTGGTATTCTGCAAATAATTACATGATCACCATACTAAAATAAACAACTCAATATTGAAAAATAAACCATAATGCAAATCAGTGATTTAACTTTGATGCTCTTATAATTGATCCCCATAATTTTACCTTGTTTGAAAGACCTTTTTTGAATGCACCAGTTAATGCCCCAAAATACTTCTATTTGGTATATGTAATTTCCATGCTTATAAATTTTTTACACTTTCCCTTCTAGCTCAAGACCTTGTTACTAATATTATGCAATATATTTTATTATTGTATATAATAGTTTTATAAACATAGTTTTTTGACCATTCATTTTAAAATTCTTTTTCTATAATTAAAAGGGATTCATGAACTACTTATCCAGTATAATGTGTATTTATCTATGCATTTACAGATACCAGTAATTTCTATGGTTTCAGGTGCTTTTTTGGTCATTTCAACTTGAAGAACTCTTGAGTACCTGTTACAAGGCATATCAAGTAATGATAAGGTCTTTTGGCTTTGGTTTACCTGGAAAGTCTCATCTCTTCTTCACTTTTCAAAGACAATTTTTCCAGATAAAATATTCTTGCTTGTTGGGCTTTTTATTCTTACAACACTTTGATTATATCATCTCATTACTTTGGAGCCTTTGTTGAGAAATCTAATGATTGTTTTATGAGAATTTTCTTTTATGTTTACAGTTATACTATAATGTGTATCTTTGTGGCCTCTCTGAGTTTTATAGCTTCATTTGTAGTTACTACTGGCCCTTAATCTGGATACCAATGTCACAGTTAACTTCTCATTGCTCAGACAAAACATCCAGCAGTTGATGGGATAAAAGTTTTTTTTAAGTGTCTTAATTTAAACCTGCATGATGGCAGGGGAAGAAATGGCATGAGCAGAGGCTGGACACCACCTCTGCCACAACAGGTGGAATAAAGCAACAGGAGAGTGAGCCAAACTAACACTGGCAAGTTAGGGGCTAATAAACCTGAAGGTTCAACCCCCAGTGAAAAACCACCTTCAGCAAGGCTCTACCTCCCAAATTGCCACCATCTGGGGACCAAGCATTCAAAACACTTGAGTTTTGGTGAAACATGTGATTCAAATCACCACATTCTGCCCCTGACCCCCATAAACTAATGACCACCCATGAGGTACAATGCAATGCATTCAGTCCAAGTTTGAAAGCCCTCACAGTTTTTTTAAATCAAATTCAGCTCTATTTAAATATCCCCATAGTCCAAGGTCTACTAAATATGATCCTGTAAACCCCAAAACACATTACGGCTCAGAGTAAATATTCATACTACAAAATATGACATTGATGACATTGGACATAGCAATGAAAGATTGAACTAATACAAGCTCTAAAATAAAAAGGGCAAATATCAAATCCCATCAGTCCAAGTCTGACATCTGTAACAAGTGACAAAGTCTCTGGTGTTGCCATTCTGCTTTATAAACTGGGCCTCTTACAGCCTGTGGAACAATCCATCCCATGCCTTCAGCTCTCCTTGAGAGCACTCCCATAGGGCTGGCATGTCAAAAATTCCTAGGATCTCCATTGCAACCCACAGTTCATTCTCATGTCTCTATGGGTCCTTCACTGAGGGACTCCAAAAATCCTACTGCAGATTGCCTAGAGGCCATTTTAAAAAAATAACCATGTTACAAATCCAATGACTCTTTCTTTCCAGCATTTGATATACTCCAATAATACTAGGTGGGCTGCTAAATTTGTTAGTCTAGGGGGATATAAAGCTGATTTATAAGCCTCAAGGTCCACCCATAGCAGCACATATTCCTCAGCAAGTCTCTACCTCCCAAATTTCCATCAGCTGGGGACTACATTAAAAACACATGAATTTCTGGGGGATATATGATTCAAACCACTACAGTCCAATTTTTTTTTTGCTTCACATTTGGTGAGTTTTAACCATTTTTTATTTTTACCCACTTCCATTCCCTTTTCTCCTCCATAAATTATTTCTATAGGTAAGATTTCTATTCTCTTCTCCACTTATTTTCTTTATTTACCTCTTTAATGCATATATTTGTTTGCTTTATGGTATTTGATAAAATTCATATTTGTCCTATGTGAGATTCACATCCCTAGTTCAACAAAACACTTGGAATTGCTAAAATATTTTAGACTTTTTTCCTTCCTTTGAATACTTTTTCTTCCTCTGGCCTGTGTTTAGGCATTCTGTTTGTATGCTGCTTTGTCACCTCCACTCTTGAATGCTTGATGAACTTGTCAGTTAAGTAAATACATTCTTCACTCTAAAATTTCTAATTTTAAAAATATTTCTTCTCCTTTATTGGAATTGCCATTTTGTTCAAGCATCATTTCCATTATCTATACCAAGCATATTTATATTGATTACCATTGGACACATGCTCTTGTTTGAATCTAAGTACAACATTAACTTATTTTTATTATTAGTGTATCTAAGAGCATCTAGATTATTTTATGTACAGAAATGCTATTCTAAGACTAGTGAGACCAAAACCATTCCCCAGGGCTGCATCCTCTTCTATAAAAGTCATATTATTAGCCATATAATTTTGTATAGTCTTTTCCACTCTTATAAGAAGGATCCTAGAATTTTGAATTTCCTTTTAATTGTGTGGGGCAATTTGGGATGAGTGTATGATAAGAATCTAATTTTTTGTATTAACACAAAATGAAAGTGTACATGGGAGAAAGAGAATATGATTTCCCTGTTTTGCCACCTTGTCTACCTATTTGAAGCCCTTTGAGCTATCATTAAAAACTAATAATACTGTTATATTGCATGGCATTAGGTTAAGTCATAAACAGTTTTAAAATATTTTACATTTTTTAACTTTTTCTGTATATATTATGATGCTGTGTTTTCTAGAATAAGATTAATAGCTAATTGACCCATCCTGAATATAAAATTACCCTTTTCCGATTTTATTTTTGTCTTATTTTTACTTTGCCCGTTAGTTATAGTTTATTGTATATATTTTCTGTCATTTTTCTTCTGTCTGTCCATTCAGTTTTTTAAAATATTTTATTTATTTATTTGACAGATAGTGAGAGGGAGAAGAGAAAGAGAGAGAGAGAGAGAGAGAGAGAGAGAGAGAGAGAGAGAGAGAGAGAGAGAGAGAGAGGGGCACGCTAGGGCCTCCAGTCACTGTAAATGAATTTCAGACACATGTACCACCTTGAGCATCTGGCTTTACGTGGGTACTAGGGAATCAAACTCAGGTCCTTCCGCTGAGCAGGCAAATGCCTTTACTTATTAGTCATCTCTAGAGTCCTATCCATTCAGTTTTAATCTATTTTAGATTATTTAATTTTAGTATTTATTTTATGAATAGCATAGAATAAACAGGTACATGCTGAAGTAGAAGAATTTTGAGTTCAATACCAGCCTGCGTTACATACTAAAAACATATGTCAAAAAAACCCTACCAATAAAAAAATATATACATACATGGCATTTGGTGGCTTATATTAATGATCAGCTAGATATGGTTTAGAATTATTAAAGTAGATTAGGTTAGTCTTTATGCATATCTGTGAGGGATTATTTTGATTAGCTTAATATGGGAAGCTACAACTTAAATCAATGGGTTACTTACCAAGTATGTTGAGGGGATACTTCCAGGAGTCTGGATAATTCAAAGGATGCTGCATCATCAGAAGGCCCACCTCAGCATGACTTAAGACTCAGGAAACCTGCATCCATAGAGTTTACTACAAGGTTTGCAGGCAGCTCCACCTTTTGGAGAATCTCCTCCTCTACCTAAAGATATACCCCTTGTACAACCTTATGAATCAAGATTCTGGAGCTTCCTGAGAATTGTGAGTTTTTTTTCACTTCATCACTCTCATGAGACTATCTCTTCATACTGCTATGAAGTCTTTCAATCCAGAAGAAATTGGTATATAGCTAGCTAATAAACTAAATATGTATGGTTTTGAAAATGAATCCTTTAACTTATGATGCTTATTATTTATTATCAATCTAATGGGATATGCCTTGGTCAGCCACTGAGTGTTTCCAGCAATCTAAACATAGAAGAACTTCCCTCAGAATGGGCCAGTGTCACCTATGTCTTGGTGGCCAAATATTAAGAGGTCTGAGGAAAAGGCAATCTTTTCTGCCTGCCTTCACTTCTTACCAGTTGAATGTGACTATTGTTGCTTCTACTGATGTTTCTGTTGCTGGTGCTAAGAGGCTCTATCTTCTTAGGCCTTCATAAGTAGACTGAAGATGTGTGAGTCATTAGGAATCTTCCAAGCCTTCAGTGCCAGATTGGGACTACCAAAACATGCAACATTTTGGGTTAAATGGCTACTGAGATCTCGTGTTTTTCAGACTTCAAATAGCAATTGTTGGACTACCCAGACCTGATGGTGTAAGTCATTCTAACAATTTCCCTTTTATAGTTATATATGTTGTGTTTAGTTCTGTTAATCTAGCGAACACTAATTAATAAAATATTTTCCCAAGGTTTAGTCATTGAATTTTAATTTTTATTTCAGCTATCCCATTGTTTATTTTAGAGATGTCATATGTATAATATAACAGAAAATAGTTATAGTGAGTTACATTTGGCTTGGCATATTACTTACTGTTTGCAATTGACTTTTATTATTTTTTAAAAAAACTTTTTATTGACAACTTCCATAAATATAAACAATATACCATAATCATAATTACTTCCCATCACTCCTCTTTCCAGCTCTCAAATCCATCTCTACTGAATACCTATTTTCCTCTATTAGACTTTCTTCTATTTTGATATCATATGACATTTTTTTCTATTATTCAGGCCTTCTCTAGGTAGTGTCGGCCACTGTGAATTCATTATTTCTAAACTTTCCCAATTAAAGGCTCATGTAATATAACACATGAACTTTAAGGAACCAAAGATTGTCTTCACAGAAGTATATCAACCCTTAAAATTATTTTTAAAAAATTTGCTTGTTTATTATTATAGCTTTATAAAGAGTTAATTTGTTAAATCTCACCAAGTGACCATAATACCTCCGGGGTTCTCTGTTCCAGCTGAATGGAAACTGTCTTACTGCCTAACATAGAAGATAATAAGTACAGATATTCTTATGTGCTTCTTATAATAAAAATATTTAAAGATGTGTGTTTTCCTTGAGTTGTCATGGTAATGTGATTTTCCATCTTGCTTCAGGATCTTTTCAAATTGTACATCAAATTTTAGAATTCATACTTATTTCAGTAGATATGTATAGATTCATGATGTTTGCTAGAATACAGAAGGAATGCAATGCCTTTCATTTAACTCATTGTTTAGCTGTTCTCATTTTTCTCTTTTCAAAGGCAGAACTAAAATCTGGCTCACACAAATGCAATTTGTAATACATTCATTTATTTATTAGGTTTCTTTTAAAATGAATTCACATTTTATAAAATTAGAGGTCTCAGATTCTTTTTTTTGAAACAAAATATTTGAGGTACTATTTTTTTCTTTTTATCATTTCTGTTGAAATATACTTTCAAAATAAATACATTTCCAGTACTCTTCCAAAGTCATTTCTTAAGCTTATTTGGCTCTTGTATAACCTGTCAAACAACATTTTAGCAGAGATAGGTTTCACTGAAATATAAACAAATTGGAGGATTAGTATATTTTAATACTAACTCTAGAAGACTTAAAACATTTTTATTATATATTTGGAAGATAGCTACCTGATGTGATATGCTATGTAGTATTCTGGCCAGAGATTAAGGTAAAATAGTAAAGTAAATGCATGTGTATTTAAGTGCAAGTGTTATCTCTTCTGTTCTGTTTCAGAAGATACAAAGTAAGACACTGTTAGTCCATTCTTACCAATGATATTGTTGGTGTCAAGTATATCTAGATTATGGTTAATCATTTATTTGGTTTCTTACCATTTGGTTTTCTTTTGTTAAATATATATGGAATGAGTAATGAGGCATAATCACCTTGCTATTATGCTAATATTAAACCCTCTTTCCTTAAATTGTCTTGGATTATCATTCCATTTTTGTCAAATTTAACTTGTCTCTATTATTTCTTTTTGAAGATATAGCTCGAGTATTCACTTCAGAACTCATTTTACAAACTGATGTTATATTTTAGTTTTAAAAATCCTCTTTTTTAGCTGGTTGTGGTGGCCAGGCCTTTAATCCCAGCATTTAAGAGGCAGAGGTGGGAAGATCACCCAGAGTTCAAGGCCACCCTGAGACTACATAGTGAATTGCAAGTCAGCCTGGAAAAGTGTGAGACCCAACCTCAAAAAACAACAAAAACACAATCATCTTTTAATAATATACAAAGTCTTAAATATTGTCCTTGTTTCTTGAGATGTTTCAGGGTATTTATATGTTTCCATGTAGAATGACATCTATTTTTCTTTTAATTCTGTGTGTGTGTGGTGGGAGGTGTGCAACAGCATACATGTGGAGGTCAGATGATGATTTTCAGTTTTCAAGTTAGTTGTTTTCATTTTACCTCATTTGAAGCAGGGTTCTCTAGATCATGCTCTGCTATTGTGATTTCATTCTGCTCTCGTTCTTCCTGTACTCATTCTCAAGCTTGTGGAAAATTCTCCTCTGCTTTCTTCCCATGTTGCTATGGTGGGATTACTGAAGGTTTTTATTGTATTTTATTTTAATTAATTAATTTATTTATTTATTAAGCTATGGTCTCACTCTGTTCCAGGCTGAACTACAACATATTTTGTAGACTCAGGCTGGCTTGGAACTCACAGTAATCCTTGTACCTCAGCCTCCCAAGCGCTGGGATTTACAGCATGTTCCTCCACACATGGCTGAGGCTTTTTTTTGTGGGGTCTAGGAAAGATCAGGCTCACTTACTTTGGCTTGAGGGAGTACTTTATCCTTTGAGATTTCTCTTCTGCCCAGAAGTGACATCTTTCCTTGTTCAGATAGACTCACTCTGTAGTCCAGGTTACCTGGTACTTACTATATAGCTCAAGCTAAACTTGAACTCAATGCAATTCTCCTGACTCAGCCTCTGAAGTTTTGGGATTAAAGGTGTAACCATGGATAGTATAAAATAATATTTTAAATTTAGTTTCTTAAAACCTTGTTTTGGAAGACCCATGGAATGACTTTATTTATAAATCATTAGCTGACTGATTGGTTGTTATAAACCATTACAGGTTTTCCAAAGTATAAAAACAGAAACAGGAGATCCTCGAATGTGCCCTGATGAGCCCAGCCTCCGTGATCATGGTCTGCTCCTCATGTGGTGCAGCCCATGGGATCACTGCCAGGATGCTGCCAAGAACAGGCCCAGAAGAAATGGCCCCTTGGCCGCCATGGAGCCCATGACTTGCTTAGTTGATGCTTCTGCCCAGATGAGACCAGGGCCAGGATTCACTGTGGCTTAGAGCAGGCCCTGAAGAACCACCTCGGAGATGGTGGCCATGGCTGGTTCCGGTGTCACAACTGCCAATGCAGGCACTGGGAAAGTTACCTGTCAATGGAGACCTTGGTGAGGATGCCATCTCAGCCACCTCCAGCAAGGGTAGACCCTTATGAGCTGCCGGGAAGACCAGGCCCTGAAGAAGAAGCTGTTGGATGGCAACCATGGCCTGCTTGGGTGGCTCCCCTGCTGAAATGAGAGCAGGACTCTGATGCACTTCTCTGAAGACCAGGTACTGGAATAGTGGACAGTCCTGCTCTGCCCAGTGATCATGGCAGGACCCAAGGGGCTCACACATCTGGTGCTGCTGTTGCCCTGGACGTCAGAACACTGCTGCTCAGGTATGGATGCCACTGAGGGTGGCATTAGGTGCTCACCAGCCACGAAAAGGGCAGAATCCTCAATTTCCGAAGTGTTGCTTTTGGTGGTGAACCTACAGGATTGTGGGACCCTTGTGACAGAATTGTGGTCAGCTCCACAGATAGTTCTCTACATGCATCACTCAGCTTCACAGGGTGCTCAACATATTGGCCCTTCTGTTGGGAGATTTGAGAACGTTGGGGCTCCCCCCCCCTTTGGGTGCATTTAGCTTGAGGGTTAGACCTGTAGACATTAATATAAATGAATAAATCCCTCAAAGCCAGTGGTTCAAGTTCATTGTCTTGAGACCCCTTAAGACTGTCAAGTCCAGACACATCAGGAGAGCTCCTCTTCCACCAGAAAGGGTTCAAAACTCCTTAGTGACTTGGATTTCTTGCTTTTTTAAAAAAACTTTTGAGGATGTAAATTAAGTATAAGGTCAAGATGGGTTGGGTGGGTTACTTTGAATGTATATGGAGGCTTCTGATAGGCTGATGACTTAAGCAAAGGATTGGCCAGAGATCAAATGAGACTGCTGGGCCCAATGAACATTACTGATGTAAAAAAAGTCACCAATAGGTTTCCACCAATAGACGTCACTGGTCTATTACATGATCTCTCACAAATGGCTGGTTCAGAGGGAATGGAATGGCCTGATGAAGACTGTTTTAGGGTTAACTTGGCAATAACACTCTGAGGGCTTAAATAGTGGTCCTACAGAATAGTCAGGAGGATGCAACATGTTACCCTTGGGCCATAGGATCTCATGTGGCTGAGGTTAGCTGTGAATTTGGTCCAACACAAAATGATAAACTTAAGGCTGAAGAAGTGGTTCAGTAGTTAAAGGTTTTGTTTGCAAAACCTGATGGTGGGATTTCAATTCCGAGTTCCCACATAAGCACAAATGCACAAAGTGGCACATACATCTGGAGTTCATTTGCAGAGGCAAGAGACCCTGGCAGACCCATATTCTCTTTTTCTTCCCACACCCCCCTCTCTCCTTGCAAATAAATAAAATTTGAAAAAATAAAAAATAGAAAAAACAGAAAAAACACCTAAATCTCATTAAAAAAATAAAGCATCAAAATGGGTGATATTACAGACACAATGTCAACATAGCACCCTCTTTTTGACAAATGAAAGACCATATTTGATCATGGGAAAACTATGGAGTATGTACTATAATTGCATGGTTTGTTCATAAAAGGGAGCTATGGCATGCCAGTTATTCTGCCTCAGTTCATACAGGAAGTAAGTAACAGAGATAGAATTCAAATCCATATCATCTGTCATTTGAATATGTGCTCTTCACCACTATAACTATAGCATACAAGATCTCATTACATTATATATCCTCTCAATCTTGTGAAAAAACAGTTGCAAATTTATTCAGTACGATATGTAATATAATTTCACATAAATATCTCTTTTAATGATTTACACAACTATGTTTATTAAGTGATAGTGTTTAGTATTGCATGATGGCCTGAGGACAGTGGAGGGCTGATACTGGCTGGGCCTATATACATAGTTAATATTTGGCTTATTGTTGGGGAACCTATGAAATTCACATGAAATAGGCAATTTGAAATGATAACCATATATGTTACTAGACATTGGACATGTATACTTGTGAATGGTATAGATTTTTTTCCTTGATCATATGGAGTTGTAATCTTGTGGATTATCCATTAAACATATATTTTACATATTTAATACTGTCTTTCCAAAGACTCAAGGTTATTAGATGATAGGTTTGGGGCCTAAAGGAAGTCATGGAGCTCAATGACTATAGTTGCAGAAAGAAGGAGACAAGGGAAGAGGATTGTGAGTTTGAGGCCTCCTTGAGCTACATAACAAGATGCTGTCAACAGGAAAAATGAAAAAACTACATATGTGACCACTTCAGAAGATTTTCTTGAAGAATAATTAATAAAAGTTAAATAGGACAAGTATGTGGAAATTTGATGTAAGGGAGTACAATGTGCAAAGTCAGGAGGATCAAATAAAAAGCATGACTTCTAATCAAAAGACCATAGAAAGTTAACATTGCTGGAAAAGAAAGCAAAATGGAGAGAGGCCTGAAGTAAAATTCTAAAGATAGATATCAGAACAGAACATTCTGGTCCCTGAATGCCAGGTTATGGAGTTTGACTCTATCCACGGGGCAATAAAAACATAATAAAGCTGTAGGGGAAAAAAAAGGCATGCTAACATTTGTCTTGTACAAAAGTGGTCCAGTGAGATTATTGTGTCACTAGTGAGAAGAAAGACAGAGAAATACTACTGCAACTGTTTGGGTACTAAGTAGATAAATGAAAAGTTATAAAATGTGGTTTAATTTTGGAGAACATTGACAAATATATTCATGCCAGATAAAGCTGGTCTCATAAAACTGTGATTCTGCAAATAGATTTCAGATAAAAATGCTAGTATCCTATGTACATAATAAGCTAATAAGATACATCCAAGAATTTAAGTAGATAAATATCATATTATGGTTGGTAGTATATATGGATCACCATAACATTGCCAAATGAATTTCTGGGAAAAGACATGCTATGCCATTTTGTAATCCCTTACACATCATTTGTTTATGATGTAGTTGAATTAATTAAAATAAATTAAAATATTTGTTATTAGAAGTTGAATGAACCCAGTAAGTATGTGGAAATACTTTTTATTTTTCTTCCATGATTTTCTTCTAGCATTCACTAACCTGGAAGATTCATGCTATAAAATCAGTATTCTGCATAAGCAACCTCACTACATCTTGAGCAGTGAAATCTTAAAACTTGAAATGCTGCCTTCTGTAGGATCTCAAGGGACTTCATGAATGATGAATGATGCAATCTTTCAGTCAAGTCCTCAGGGCTTCAGAATGATGGGGAAAAATACCCAACTGACACATTGAGTCCTTAAGCTGCCACTGATAGACGGACAACAGGTAATATTCCAGGTTGAGTAACTGCTTTAGAACCAAGGAAAATTTACCATATTAACATTGCAGACTCAGCCAGTTCAAGGACCAAAAGAAATGACTGTATTTAATGTGTGGCAGTGGAACCTTTTCAGATTTCTTCTTTCAAGTCTTCAATAATAATAAGAATTATAATGGAATTAACAACTATACATGTAATTTCCATCTGAGAAAAAATACAGAATTGTGTAAAATTACTCCTAGTCTTTTAACCATGTATGAGACAGAAATGTATGATTATAATGAATTATTATTGACATAATGAAAACGTTGAGCTAAGCACTTAAGACTGTATTTCTCCAATGACTTCCCTATATACTGTAAATTGAAATGTACATTAAAACATTCAGTCTTAGTTTTTCAGCATCATTGAATGGGAATTTGTTGTATTTATATTAAAAACCTGGTAGCTTACAGAGTTTAGAATATGGCAAGTAAAAGTCTCATTAATATGTCTTGCTATAGGCTGATTGAGCACTGAAAGAGATGCAAACTGAATGCAAAATTAAAAGGATATGAAGCTGTTTGAGTGGTGATTATATCTTTTAATTTTTTTCTTTTTTGATTAACTGGGATGGTGTCAGACAAATAGAAGTCACTTAGCAATTATTAATGTGGGATTGAATATATAACCTAATAAATAAATGAATCATGAACTAAAAACTGACTTAATAATCTAAAATTATTTTCTGCATTATCTAACATTATTTTTTAAAAAAAATACAAGGTAAGATTTTTGTAATTTCCAGTTCAAGATGGCTGACTAGAAGACACGCCACGTCCCTCGGGAAATAAGAGTCAGGGTTTTCAGCAGGGATCCAGGTCGTGGACACAAGCTGCAGTCACGCTTTGAGCTCAGGACACCTCCCAGCACAGGATTCTCACCAGTGAAAGCCTCCATCGAGGACCAGCGCTCGCCGGAGGCAGTAAGTTGTCACGAACCGGCAAGCCCGGCCAGAGCAGCCTCAGCCTGTCGGCCAACAGAGGCTTTTCCTTGGCGTCTGCCGGCTTCCCTCGGGTTCCCTCCCTGTCCCTCCCGCCCTCTGCGTGTTCCACGCTTCTATCCTGTCCCTCCTGGGCCCTTGAGTGTCTCTCATTGTCAACTTTTTTTTTTCTCTTTTTTCTTCTTTTTCTCTAGCTCCTATATAACCCCTCTCCCCATCCTCCTGGTCTCCAGCATCTGTCCCGCCCCTCCAGGTCCTTGCTAATCCATTTCTTTACTTAATTTTTTGTTTTTGTTTTTGTTTTTGTTTTTGTTTTTGTTTTTGTTTTTGTTTTTGGCCTGCTGACCTGGACCTGGGCTCATACGTAGCCCCTCCCCCCAGCCTCCAGGTCTCAAGCACATCTGCCCCACTCCTCCAGACCCTTGCTAATCCAATTCCTTGCTTACTTTTTTTATTTGTTTGTTTGTTTTGCCCAGCCCCTCCCTTCAGGTTTTTGCCAGCCTTTTTTCTTGTTTACTCCTTTATTTTATTTTTTATTTTTCCTCTTTTTTCCATTCCCTTTTCTTTTTCTTCCCTCCTCTGTGGTACTTTCTGCCCACCGAAACCTGAGGCTTCCTTGAGACCTTACCCCTGTGGTTTTCCCCGCCTGTCTACACCCGCAGTTACCCTAAGCCCGGCTCCCCATGGTACCCCAGCCCACTGATTCTGTGTAATCCCCAAGCACTGGTCCCTGAGGCATCCTCAAGCTCCGGGTCCTGCGGTTTCCCCACGTGAACACCAGCTCCTGTGGTTTGCCCACAACCTGGTTCCCACGGTTTCCCTATGTGATATACAGTCCCTGGGTGGCAGTGACAGGCAGCTGACAACCTACCCCATCGTACCTTACCTCTAATGGGCCCTGCACCCCCTAGCAGGATACATAGGACCTGGCACCCAACCCTCTGCCTACTTAGTCCCCACAGCCCCACACCCTCCTCTAACAGGGTACCCCCAGTATCACCATCAAAGTCCAGCCAGTGATCTGAGGGCACACACACTCACAGATTAAACAAGTGAGTGCCCAACCCTACCTGTGGAGTCCAGTGTACTCCCAGAACACACTAGCAAAGTGAAATCAGATCAAAGGCATCCCACCAATCAC